>JACEVL010001121.1:0-20000 GCA_020284085.1 Aporrectodea caliginosa
TTTCTCCAATAAATCAACACAGACCCTTCCAAATGGTAGCGAAAACATTAAGAAATGCAAAAAATGCATAAGTGCTTAATGTTTAATACTACTAAAAAGCTGGTAATAGACTAAACTCATATTTTTAAATTCGAGATTGCATTTTTTAGTGTAAAAATTTTTTCAAAATGATTCTACATGTATTGAACCATTTTTGTTTCTTTTTTTAGGGGAGGGGTTCTGGGATTGTTGATATAATTTTTTAGGGGGTCCGTCAATGTTTGACAGTTGTTGACAAAGGGGAGGGGTCAAAAACTGCCTAAAATTTGTTGACATAATTAATGGACGATCCCTAAGCACTACGACATAACGATAGAGCCTCATGATCGAGTCGAAGGAAAGCTACTAAGGGGCCATTGTGAGGAGTGAAGGGCGACGACTTGCTCAGACAACTCATCACGGAGGAGGAGGAGATCGCCGCCTCCTCACAGTTGTCGAAGAGAATTGAGGCGACAATCAGCGCAGACACCACAGTGGTGTCTGCGCTCTATGCTCAACGAAATGGCCACAGCGTATGAATCAGCGCTGGTTGACAAGGAGGCGGAAAATGTAGTAACAACCGGAATAGCTAGAGGATTAGACTCTATGAGAGGACATGGTAGAAGGTGAGAATGGAGAAGAACTGTTGACGGAAAGAACCTTTAAAAGGGGATTGGCATGGAGGAGAAGGAAGAGGAGGAGGAAGAGGAGCAGCAGAGAAGTGTTAATCGTAATTGATGATCGTAATCTGGAGACTTCTACAGTACCCAAAATGCTGATTCACATGTAGGTGCTTAGTCCAAACAAAAGTGACAGGGTCAAAATCGGTTCCAGGTTAAGATCCAGACGGTTAAGGTGGACGCGTTGTTTAATTAAATGTAAATGTTCGCGTGTGTTTCTATGGCGACCGTATAATTATGTGGCCTCAATGACCTCTATGCTCATTTTTCAATGAATTGATACGGCGAAGGGGTGAGGGGGAAAGGTGGAATCGGATAGGATTTGTGAAAAACAGTGTTTTCAGTTTTGAGTGAAAGACCAGATAGAAAAAGCGAAGGTTTACATTTTACATTTTCAAATCCAGCGGTAACGATATACATGTAGGGCCTATAGGATAAGGCAGATTCAAATACACGGGCGTATCTGGTGAATAACTGAATATCAGCAGACTTGTATACGAGACATAAAACGCGAGACCGAGACAGTGGGGTCCGAGACCTAGACAGTGGGGTCCAGTGGCGTAACGAAGGGTTTCAGCGCCCGGGGGCAAGGTTTGATGACTGCGCCCCCTTTAATCTTTTTATTGATTTTAATCGTTATTTTCATAGTAGGCTACTGCAGTGTACCACTGAAAGCTAATTTTGCGCCCCTCTGGTGCTGCGCCCGGGGGCGGCTGCCCCCTCTGCCCCCCTTCGTTACGCCACTGGTGGGGTCCGAGACCGAGACGAGACACCAGGTCCGAGACAGTTCGAGACAGTTCAAAACGAGTGAAATGCACATTGGACCCAAGTCCCGAAACAATTTTTCTCAACTTTTGAAGTCTAATACAAGGGTCAAGTCACTGAAATCAGCCGATCACCTGAATTGTATAAATTATAGGCTAAAGAAATTAAATATTTCAGCCATACTGACTGAAATCTTCTAAATGATTCTAAAATTTAAACCAACAAAATTCCATATAGGCCCTAGGCCTATTAGCGATTTAGCGACATAAGTCACATCACTAACCTTGAGAAACTAGATGTTGTTCCAAGCGTTTCGCTTATGTTGGCTTTACACAAACGACGAACGGCATACTATTTATTTTGTTTTTCATTGATTTCAAACTGCGTTAATGCAAATTTCACGATTTCAGGTTCTTTATGAGACATTTTAAGATATTTGGAAATTTTGGACTGAAAGTGCCAACTTAAGACTGCTTTTTTCAATACTCTTAAATCTTAATACAAGAAACACCGCTTTTTGAACTTCCTCTCTGTTTGGCACTTCCGATTAACTAATTATCCTTTCGGCACAAGACAATTTTATAGCGCAATACTGTACGAAATTCCGAACAAAATACAGTTTGTACGACAACTTTGGAGACCGCTTCTACAAGAGAACAAGACTTTCGCTTCGAGACAGTTTCCAAAAAGACAAGACTTTCGCTTCGAGACAGTTTCCAAAAAGTCAAGAAATGATCTCGAGACCGTGATCGAGACAGTGGGGTCCGAGACCGAGACATCAAAAACCTGTCTCGAGACCGAGACAGTGTCTCGAGACAATACAGCTCTGAATATCAGCCAAAGTTAACTATGCAAATCAAGTGGGAACGATATAATACAGGTAGAGGGAACCCGTGCGAAGCCGGGTAGAAGAGTCTAGAATAATATAAAACTTTGTCTTTTAAAGAAAATAGAAGCGAAGTGTCTGTATTTCTATTCTATTGTAGTTTTTATAGACCAGTGGCTGAGTAGCATTATTAAAAATTCACTAAAAGCATTTAATTTTAGTCGCTTCAGATTTATTTTGCGTTCTTCGATGATGCGAAATCATCAGTAATCTATAGGCCTACTGCAAGTCTGAAAGTCTGTATAGGCCCTAATAATATCTGTATAATAATATCTGTCGCACCAAAACTCGTGAATGCTTATACGTACTCCAGCGATATGACATTTTTGCCGAACGTTCTCTTGCGAATGTCTACGTCAAAGCAACTGTTTTCAGCTAAATGTCGTTTAAATTACGAGATATGGACATTATTTTGAAGTTGACATTAAATTCCGTTGGAAATTACGCTCGGCAGTGCGTTCATTCGCTAGGGGGCGACCAAGGACCTATTATACACAGAACTGGAATATCCTTATGTAAGCGCGGTGGACAGAAAATGGCGGCCCATGGAGCCTGGCCACCTAGCGACAAAGGTGTAGAACCTCGTGTTTACCATGCTCAACGCTTATCTCCGTAGTTTATATTATTTAACTGAAAGTCATGGTTTTTTACTTCCAAAGACCCTCCTTAGGCATTCACCCGCATCGCCAGGTGTCGCCAGGCTCGTAGCCTTAAACCGGAAGTACACGGTATTTTCACGAGTAACCATTCCTTTAATATAGATTCCTTGGGGGCGACAAGAAATTCAGACACAACGGACGCGAATTCTGCGTAGCTTGTGAGTAGGCTACCATCGAAAGTACGTCATCCGAAGGCAGGACTAACTATGCGAATCAAGCGAACCGGGTCCGAACGTCTAGTGTTGTCATAATTAAGAGAGTTGGCTATATCAAACTAACACAATTGACAAGCTCGTGAAGCGGTCTTGTCTCATAGTTGATCTTAAAATAATATTCCTGCAATATTAGGCTCTATAAGGGCCTACGTATACACTTTCATTCGTTGCTATTTTATTTTATTGCATTTATTTCACTTTAATTTCACTTATGATGGATATTTCGTATTCAAGAAAAAGTAGGCTAATTAGTCTAATAATTAAATCATTCCGTCTCAGAATTTGCGCTCCCCTCTTGAGTTGCGCCATGTTCTATGGCACCGCTGGAACACCCCTCGGTATTCTGGTCGAGCATAATATGGTGTACTCTGCGAAGATCGCAGACGTGCATGAAACAAGAGCGAGAAAGGTGAGTGATATGTTCGCAGAAACTAAGGTTTTGGTCGAAATCACACCTATCTTGCGGATTAAGAATAATTGGCAGTGTACGTACGTGGGTGGATACAGTCTAGGTTTAGTTGAGAAAATAGATGGACCTGTACGTAATTATTCTTGAGCTGGCCACGCACGCCTTGGCCTATAAGTATGAATATTGGTTTTAGAGGGGTTCAAGCACAGGGAATTAGATATTCTCCAGAAGGAGATTTGTGTAACCACACGAAGGAGTTGATCTATGGAGGGGGAGAAGCTGTTTGGACGGAAAGAGATGAATAGTTGAGTGATGTCGTCTGCAGCATCTATATTAGGGTGGATCGAAAAAAAAATTTCTTTCGTATCAAATATTAATAGTGAGCAAAAGTTGCCTTTAGTATACGTTAATAACTGTGTAAAATTATTTTAAATTTGGACAACATCTTGAGGGTCCCCAACGAGATCAAAAATCGTCTGCAGTTTTTAATTAAGTTCTGTTCATTTCTTGCAATTGTTGCATCGTGTGACAATTGGTATATCTAGATTTATTAGAATATGTTTGGCTAGCGCTTAGTGTATTCTACTACTTTTATATCTATGCTATTTAGGCCTATTTCTTGTTTTTTATCTATTCTGTGACGAGCGAAAAGGCAAAACTAAGATCATTAGAAAAGAAGGCGCACGCTTTCATTGACGACTTTTTATAGAGCACCATTTGTCATTGATCAGAGAAGCAGGCTCGGCATAACTTGGTCATGTTACATCCAAAGGTGGTTCAGCTGAGTGCTTGAAATCGAGCATTAATTGTTGAGTACCTGAGTGAAAACCACATATCTATGGAAAGTTGATTGCAGTTGGATGCAACGGCAATAATGTCAACGGGCGAAGGGTTGGAGGAGTCATTACGTTGTTAGAAGAAGAACTAAGAAAACTTACAGTGGATTATCTGCATACTTCATGGTAATGAACTCCCTCTGGGACACTTGCTGCAGAGTCTTGGTGGAACAACATTCTGGTCCGTGTGCATTTTCCGGTGACAAAATATATCAAAATAAATGCTGATTTGCCATAATCACCAACATAAAGGAACTCAGTACAGACCAGAAATATCTGTGGGAAATAACCAACGCTGTTTCCAAAGGTTGCTGCCCACATGACAGCCATGACTTATCTGAACGAAACCCCTGGAAATTGAATCACTCAAGGTGGCTTACAACTGTGAATCGACTTCTCCGTTATTACATTACAACAGCTGAACCGTCAGCCAATTTGCAGATTCTTGCAGCGTACTTCTTATTGTGATATAATCGTTTATTGAAAAATCTTGTTGGCACGCAGCAAGTTAATGTGGTTCAGTATCAAGACTAAGCCGTCGTGCAAATATGGTGCAAGACATTTGCTCCGTTCTGTCCATCTGTCCCGTTATCTTACAGTTGAACAGAAACGTATTATCGATCCTGTTATACTGCGGAATGCCTATTTTGCTCAACCGGAAAACCTACTTCTCTCCACGATTACAGACAAATCATCAGCACGTACGCGAATTCAGAATTTGTCGCATTCTTAAAGCATGTTCGTCAACTCGAACACCAGCTGTGCGACAATTCAAAGTACCAGAACTCAGGTTTGACGCTCGAGAGGTCTACCACTTGATCGTCTGGTAAAAATTACACGCAACGGAACCGACTGACATTTCGGAGGAACATTTGAAGGTATTTGTGACAAGCGGTGAACCACCCATAGCTAACCTTCCTAAGTTACCTTGTCATACTCGACTGTGGAAATCTGTGTAAAGTTAGTTCCTATATTGCCAGCAGCGGTTTGTGGCGCACACTCGCGAGATGGCTTTATCCAATCCGTGCTAGAATCTCGATTGATAATGCCAACGTTTAATAAAAAATCCGATCGTTTACCCTCCGATCGAAACATTTGTGCATTTTAGTTCAGCATAAAAATGTATTCTATGATTTGTTACATGTGATGTGTATTCTATGAATATGTTACATGTAATACGAGACGTTGTCACGTCTGATGATTCACGATAATCCATAATATTTCCCATACATATAGAGGCCCCATATAGCAAAACTTCACAGTCCTTGGGGACCCTCAAGATGATGCACAATAATTACCAAATTTTTACTGTGTGTTTGTCATACCAATAGGCAACTTTTGCCCACTATTAAATTTAGTTATTTAAGAAAAAAGTTTTTAGCCTATACATTCGATCCACCCTAATCTATATGTGATGGTCATCTGAGGATGATCGAATGAGTTAGCGGAGTGGAGTAGTACGGAGAGGACGAACAAAAGGAGTCCGAGAACTGAACCTTGAGGAACACCACAGGTGAGAGGGCAGGATTTGGGTTACGCTTCCGGTGTTTTAACGGAGAAAGAGCGGGAAGAGAGATGGCATTGAATCCAGAGGACAGCAGTCTTTCAGTAATTATAGGCTGACATAGCCTATAATTGTAGCGTAGTTAGTTAAAACATTGTTAGTGTGGAAACAGCTCAAACAATTGATAGAATACATACATTAACTACAGATAATAAAGTATAAATTTCAATGGAAATGAGTGACTTTGGACGATGAGGTTTTAAGAAGTCATGGATGGCCCAAGGTAGACTGGCACTGAATCTGCAGTCGATTGTACAAAGACGCTTCTTGGACTCGATCGGTGCTCTACACTTCCAGTCACTCAACATTCAAACTTATGCAGTTTTAACAGAAATTCAACATCTACGACGTCGTGAAGAGATTCGTCGATAAGTTGGCCACATGCACAGACTGAAACAGCGTCGACTTCATGCAGAGTGTACACAGTCTTTGCAGAGAATCCGGCAAATGTGGTGTTAATGTCGAGCCGTAGAACCACAGAAACACAGGTTGTGGCCAGGACTTAACCATGGGCCGTAGTTTTGTATAAAGACCGATCAGGACCAAGATCTTAGACATTTCTTCTTCGGCGTGTGAAATGCGAGAAGAACTCTCTTTTTATTCGACGCTCAATCACAACGAATTGGTGAGGAAGGCTACGTGCAGAATCATCATTCAAATCAGACAGACAGACAGACAGAGAGACAGACAGAGAGACAGACAGACAGACAGACAGAGATGAACAGATGCCAACTGAGACAGAGCAGAGAAGAAGACGAAGGTTTTTAAAGCGTTGTTACAGTTTCATGAGAGCTCAGAGGATGAAAACGAGGAGGAGGAAGAGGAAGAGGAGAAGGAGGAGGAGGAGAAAGAGGAAGAGGAGGAGGGAAGAGGAAGAGAAGGAGAAGGAGGAGGAGAAAGAAGAGAAAGAGGAGGAGAAAGAGGTAGACGAGCAGGAGGAGGAAGATGAGGAGGAAGATGAGGAGGAGGAGGAGGAGGAAGAGGAGAAGGAGGAGAAGAAAGAGGAAGAGGAGGAGGAGAAGGAGGAGGAGAAAGAAGAGAAAGAGGAGGAAGAGGAAGACGAGCAGGAGAAGGAAGATGAGGAGGAGGAGGAGGAAGATGAGGAGGAAGAGGAGGAGGAAGAGGAGAGAGGAGAAGGAGGAGAAAAAAAGGAGGAGGAAGAGGAGGAGAAGGAGGAGGAGAAAGAAGAGAAAGAGGAGGAGAAAGAGGAAGACGAGCAGAAGGAGGAAGATGAGGAGGAAGAGAAAGATGAGGAGGAGGAGGATGAAAACGAGGAGAAGAAAGAGGAAGAGGAGGAGGAAGATTAGAAGGAGGAGGAAGAGGAGGAAGAGAAGAAGGAAGATGAGGAGGAGGAGGAAGAGGAGGAGGAAGATGAGGAGAAAGATGAGGAGGAAGAGGAGCAGGAAGAGAGGAGGAGCAGGAAGAGAAAGAGGAGGAAGAAGAGTAGGAGGAGAAGGGAGAAGGAGGCGGAAGAGGAGGAGGAAGAGGAAGAAGAGGAAGAGGAGAAGGAGAAGGAGGCGGAAGAGGAGGAGGAAGAGGAAGAAGAAGAGGAAGAGGAAGAAGAAGGGAAGAGGAGAAGGAGGAGAAGGAGGAGGAAGCTGAGGAGGAGGAAGAGGAGGAAGAGGAGAAGGAAGAGAAGGAGAAGGAGGAGGAGGAGGAGAAGGAAGAGGAGCAGGAAGAGGAAGAGGAGAAGGAGGAAGAGGAGGAGGAGCAGCAGCTGACGATGTATGGTGTGGGACATTTGCCGTAATTCTAATCGATGGTTCGTCGGTATCTAAAGGACTTTCATTGTTACAACTTTGCTCTTGTGAATCTTTAGCAGTAAGCCGAGGTCGTTGAGATTTGCCTAAAATCCTTCATTTCTGCCGGTCGGTCGGTCTGTCGGTCGGTCGGTCGGTCGGTACCCCTCCTTCCCGTCTGAGGAGGTACAAGTGATGATGATGTGTCATCTGGTCGTCTGACCACCGGGGTGCATCATTCAGACGTACCACTCCTTGATCTGTTTCTTCTTCGTCGTCGTCGTCGTCGTTCGAGGAGTGGCAGAGGAGGTGACGGTCGTCTTTGAGTCGGAGTACGCTTCGAAGCAGTACTTGTCTGTTCCGTCCAGTTTGTAGCCGCCGCCTCCTCCTCCTCCTTTGCCACCCTGACTACTCAGGTACTTGAAGACGCCATAGGCCAGGACTAACACGAGGAGGATGACTCCAGAGGCAATTCCAACGATCAGTCCGATGTTCATACCAAGAGCCGACGACGACGATGACGACAACGAAGGGCTCGGTCGGGTGCTTGTGTGCAGGCGCTCATCCGCATCTGCTGCTGCTGCTCCTCCGTCACGCTCTGCTGCTCCCAGATGACTCGTCGTCCTGCCTCCTCCTCCTCCTCCGCCTCCTCTTCCTCCGCCAGGTGTCACTCTTTCGGACGACGTGGGTGGTCCGCGGGTGAATTGAGCCTCGTTCTGGTAGACTGTCGATCCAGTGGTGGAACCGCGTGGGATCCAGTCAGGGGTTCTACGAGTGATGACAACGGATCCTCCTCTGCCGACCACACGGCTTCGAATCCGCTGCTGCTGCTGCTGCTGCGTTACAACGCTCCTCAGTCGGACAGTGACCCCCGACGACGTCTCCGCCGCCGCCGCAGAAACGACGTCGTTCAACCGGTCAGGACCGTCATTCGTGTCTTTGAGGCGATGGACTTCAACGCGGTCGTCGAATGGGAGTGGCGCTGGAGAGGAGGAGGATTGGGGACTGGTCTGGTGATGGTGGCCAGACGACGACATCTCTTCCTCTTCTTCACAGTCCTCATCCTCGGAGAGGGAACAAGGCGGCTCGTTCAACCGGAAACCAGACTGACGACGTCCCTGATGACCAGGGGCCACAGGAGACAGACTGACCGATGATGGCAATGCATCATCATCGTCATCAAACAGGGAGTCACTGGTAGCTGCTGCTGCTGCTGCTGCTGCTGCTGCTGCTGCTGCGGCGGCGGCGGCGGCGGCGGTCGAGTCGTTCAGCGACGAATCTCTAGAAGACGAAGAAAAGCAACAGAAACATTTCTGTTCTATAGTCGAATAATTATTCATGTCTGCTTAAAGATTCCAATCTGTCTTCTATTTATATCCTATACGTAAGTTGTGTTTAAACTTCTGTTCTAGCAAATTCTCTCCTATCTACATCGATTATCCTTTAAAAATCCAACGCAGCGAGACATCATTTTTTGGAACTTTCAAGTCCAAAGCTATTACACGGGTCAGTATCGAAAGAGGGACATAACGAAAGAGCGACGTAACAAAAGAGCGACGTAACAAAAGAGCGACAAATGTGCAACAGTTTTAAAAGAGCGACAGAAATATTGCTGATTTGAAAGAGCGACGTAACGAAAGAGCGACATAACAAAAGAGTGACAAATTGGTTATTGTCGTAATCTGGTTTCTTGGGTATATTAGGGGTCGTATATTCATAGCCAGAAAATATTGGCTATTCAAATTGTTTATCAAGGAGTTACTTGAATTTGTTCTATATATGCAAGAGAGAGTTTGTTTGTGTTTATTTAGAGATTCGTTATGAACAACTTCTAAGGACTATAGGTGCGAGTTCCAGCCATTGTACTTATATTTTGATGTACATCGGGGTTCCGTACTCTGATGTTAGCTTCGAAGGGACGCGGATGTCGGGGAGCGAGTGAAATGAGGCATGGGATCAGTTTACGATAACTGCGCAAACTGTTATGAGATTCTCAGTTTTGCGAAATATCTTGACCAGTGAAGGTGAGCAAGTCTGTGGTTCTAGAAATATTTTTTTGATAAACAAGCATTAAAAAAATGGACGGCAAGTTTATTTGCAGCTATATATAAATATTATATAATCGTTTTACTGAGAAAGCATCGATGTCTAGATTTACTGCTTTTAAATGAGTACATAAAGATGTTTGTCGCTCTTCGTTATGTCGTTCTTTTGAATTTTTATTTCATTTCTTCGGTTGTTGCTCTTTTGATACAGTATTTATGTCGCTCTTCTGTTACGTCGCTCTTTCGTTTTGTCGCTCTTATGAACCGCTCCCCTATTACACCCATCCACTACGTACCCCACCCACCCACACCCCATCCCTCCCCACACCCACCCACACACAAACATTAACTCGCACCCACACGGGTCGGTTGTAACATGATAGGCCCTAGATATAGAAATCCTGGTCATCTATATAGCGCTCCAAACAGACACAACATAGATTCTGCTTGGTCATTTTTACTCTTCAAGAGGATCGCTCCAAATAGCTCAGACATTTCGTAGTCCAGGTCTGGCCAGTTAATCCTATACCATCAGTGGATGAGGTCCGGTCATTTACAGCCTTCGATCGTCAGAGACCGCGCATGACTTTACCTAACTGCCAGTAAAGGATGACCGTCATTTTATCCTTAGAATCCTATATCGACAATCGGTCAAATCTGGTCCACAATAATTAAGCCAAAAATTACGCCGAAAGACATTCCCAGTTGTGGTGTGTCAACTGGTTTTCCTATTAAACGAATATAAAATCAATTCAATAACTAGTTTAGGTCATTCTAGATTTAGCCATAGGTCAGTTCCTTTAGACCGTTACAGATTCCGTCCAGATTATTCCATATCTAGTTTAATTAGGTTAGACCCAGTCCAATCCTGTCAAGTCTTACCCTAACAGACGTTTGGCTATTAAGTGCTCCACTTCTATGTACTACCTCCGGCGACTAACGAAACAACGCACGACATTATTTTACCATTCGTAATTATGCGATTATATATATATATATATATATAATTCTGAAAGTTTGTCCTTCTCGATCGTGTCCCAACAAAGGCTCGCGAAAGGAACGCTCTAACGATAAAAATTTTTTTCCAAAACCTTATAAGAATTTGTAGATCAACGGTACTATTCTCAAGTCACAATTACTTTAAATGCCGATATATGGACATTTTAAATTTCGAAGTGGTGACTACCGTTACAAAATTACGCCGCCATGTCTGATTTCTCATAACGTCATACGACTAGAGGTCTGCGAGTAGAGCATTTTTGCTACCCGGCCCGTACCCGTAACATGGAACCGCTAACCGTACCCGACCCGTACTCAAAATTACTACCCGACCCTACCCGTACCCGCGGGTATACCCGTACCCGTAAAGTACCCGTTACGTTATTAGCACGCCTTCCCGTAGTCCCTGTCCCTACTCAGTATTAATAATATAAACGAAGAGAAATCTCTGCAACGAAGGCAACATTCCTGTGACGCGACCCCCCCCCCCCGCGAAGCGGGGCGAGACCTGCCCCTATAGAGGTGTCAGCTTCTCTCACTCCATCCTTGGCAGACACCGTCGAAGTCGGCTGACACTAATGGGCAAATTCTGTGTCTGCCTCACTCCCTCCCTCGCATGCACCGGCGTTACCCACCCTGCCTCTCTCATTTCCTTTCTGCCTGTCTGCCTACCTGCCTGGAAGACAATAGTCCTCTTAACAGTCACTATAGGGTTTGATATCTGCCTGCCTGCTTGGAAGGCAGAGGGGATGGAGGGAGGGAGGTAGGAATGAATGGAGGGATGGAGGGGAAAGATGAACGGACGGTTTGAGGTATGGAAGGAGGGAGGGGAGGGAGGGAGGAGATGGGCGAATGGTTGGAGGTAGGTAGAGACGGACGGACGGACCGACGGAGAGAGGAAGGGAGGGTTGTAGGTAGGGTGGATGGATGGAGGGGCGGACGGACGGGGGTGGACTAAGGGAGAGGCAGAGGGAAGGAGAAGACTTACGTCAACGTATACCCCGTGACGACGCATCTCTTAACATTTTAAGATCGTTTAAAACTGTCCTAGGACGGGCAAACATCTATGTAGTAATAACAATAAATAGGTTGATGATGATGATGATGATGATGACGATGATAGTAGTAGAGTAGTAGTAGTAGTAGTAGTAGTAGTAGTAGTAGTAGTAGTAGTAGTAGTAGTAGTAGTAGTAGTAGTAGTAGTAGTAGTAGTAGTAGTAGTAGTAGTAGTAGTAGTAGTAGTTGTAGTAGTAGTTGCAGCAGCAGCAGTTATAGTAGTAGTAATAATGATAATAATAGGCAGTCAACTTATGGAACCTGTCACATGCAACTGTTGCGCTTTCTCAATTGCAATGTACATTTGATCTCCGTGGTCTATAGTCTATGCTGTCACCTAGTACACTAAGTAACTGTTAATAGTACGTTGCAGAACCGGTCAGGCCCATTGTGCGACTACATTCTTTATTACATGTGACGGTGACATTTCAACCTCAAAATTTCACGTCGGTACGGGTAAACCGGGTATACCCGTACCCGTGATGACCCTACCCGTACCCGACCCGACCCGTGACATCCGTACCCGACCCGTACCCGATCCGCGGGTACGGGTCGGGTACGGGTAAACCCGCGGGTACGGGTATACCGCAGACCCCTACATACGACACACGGCCTCCTTAATAGAGCATTCGCACGGCATTTCGGGACTTCTTCGACAAGTCAAAGACGCCATCTAGCTACATTGGTAAACTATAATAGCTGCGTATGTTGCGTCTCATGCGCCTCTGTGCTATAGCATATTGTAGAGAGCGTGAACATCGCGGTTCGCTTCCCGATGCTGGCTTACTTCAGAAACTTAAATTAGGACTGTTAACGATTAAAAAATGTAATAGTTAACTATTTGAGAATTAACGATTAATTAATAGTTAACTTGTGATGAAATGTATTCCCAATAAATAATGACAATGCAAAATTAACATTATTCATTGTTCGTCTTTTAATAGTATTATTAATATTTATTGCTAGTTAGGAGTTACTACTTACTTAGAAATCTAGTTATTTGTTCATAGATTATTAATGGTCTTTTTTACGTTTTTCGGTTCAAATGTCTTCCTTCAACCAATTACGTAAACAAACCATCATGTTATCACTGCTATGTTCTAGTGGGCAACGTGTTTTATAGACAATGTAACAAGCGGTCAAACGGTCTACGATTAATCGTTCAGAATAAGTTTAATTGTTAAAATTAATTAACTATTAAACGATTAATTAATCGTTAACATCCGCAGCCCTAATTTAAATCTTGAGCTAGCACGGTCCTTGGACTGGGATTCCTAAATGGCGTGGCGTCCATTCAAACGGGCGAGCGGTGGTGAAGGGTTGGGACTCATCAAATCAATTCCATTGAAAAATGAGCAGGGCCAATGAGGCCATTGTTATTATTCGGTCGCTATAGAGACTTTCTTCTCAACCAGTTGAGACAGCAGGGCCTATATATATATCTCTCTCAGAGCTGGGCGTCATTTTTCCAGTGATTGTTATTTCAAGAATCGTGTAGCCTATGCACTGCCTTCCTTTGCTGGATTTCTTTGCTGGATTTCTCACGTTTCTCATGATATTACGTGCGTTGATGCAACCCTGAAAAAGGTTCGCAGGTGGCAAATATGTGAGAAGATCCATGCTGCAGAAGAGCTGATTGCGCGTGCAGACACGAAGCTCATCCAGAAATCACAAATCTTTGGCCATTGCATTCATCAACTATTGCCACCTCTTGGTGAGGACAAGTACTTATTTCGCAAGAAAGGACATCCTTTCATGCTACCCTTTGTGAAAACTAAATGGTTTAAAAACAGTTTTGTTAACCGATGGCACCGATAGGTATATTTAGTTGTGTATGTGTGATTTTACAATCAGCTACTGTTATAGTTTTTTAAATGTTGCAATCATTCATAGACAATGTAATGCATGTGCGCTTGTCAGATGCAAATAAAGGCTACTTACTTACTTAGGCATACTTAGAAAAAGCGAACGTTTACATTTTACATTTACAAATACAGCGGGAACGATATATATAGAATAGAGCAAATTCGAATAGAAGGGCGTACCCGGTGAGTACCAGCCAAAGCAGTCAAAGTTAATCACGCAAATCAAGCGGGAACGATTATAAAGGTAGAAAGAACCCGTGTGATCTTAGAACTTAAGTCTAGTATCATATATATATATATATATATATATATATATATATAACTTTATAAATATATAATATATAAATATATATATATATATATATATATATATATATATATATATATTATATATATGGATGATGATAAATGTTTGTGTATATAATAAGGAACCCGACGATCGTATTTGACTGTCATCGTTTTCCGACTATCTTCGGTTTTTCTCGTCGACGCTTCCTGCGCAGACCTTAATTATTACCAATTTCTGTTTACAGCAGCAGCAGCAGCAGCAGCAGCAGCAGCAGCAGCAGCAGCAGCAGCAGCAGCAGCAGCAGCAGCAGCAGCAGCAGCAGCAGCAGCAGCAGCAGCAATCATTTACCACTAAACGCCCAATAATCAATCGATGTCTTTCGACACGATCTGCTGCTGCTGCTGCTGCTGCTGCTTCAGTCCCTTGTATGACTATGCGTATAATAAGCATGAACCTAGAGCAGCTCATGATCTGCAGTGATGCCTACCGGGCAAAGTTTCCCGATGATGGCAAGACGATGACATCCGATTTCCCTGGAAGTTGTTTCCTGCACTCCTCTTCCGGTTGGCCTTCGGAGCGGAAGTCGACGCAATCATAATAACTGACTCCGTCTTCCTCTTCCTCTTCCAGGTCGTCCTCTTCCTCCTCCTCCTCCTCCTCCTCCTCCTCTTTTTCCTTCTGCTGCTTTTCGGATGCGCTGCTTTCTTTGTCGAGTCTCTGGAGCATTTAAAGAACATTTTACTTGGCAAACGACGAAACATCTCATCCTCAGAAATTCATCGCCGTCACAATTTCTCTTTCTTTCTTTCTTCTTTCCCCTTTCTTTCCTCCTTCTTCCCTCTTTCTTTCCTCCTTCTGTCCTCTTTCTTTTCTCTTTCTTTCCTTCTTCTGTCCTCTTTGTTTCCTCCTTCTGTCCTCTTTCTTTTATCTTTCTTTCCTCCTTCTGTCCTCTTTCTTTTCTCTTTCTTTCCACCTTCTGTCCTCTTTGTTTCCTCTTTCTTTCCTGTTTCTTTCCTGTTTCTTTCCTCTTTCTTTCCTCCTTCTGTCCTCTTTCTTTTCTTTTTCTTTCGCCTTTGTTTCCTCCTTCGTCCTTCTTTGTTTCCTCTTTGTTTCCTCTTTGTTTCCTCTTTGTTTCCTCCTTCTTTCCTCTTTGTTTCCTCTTTGTACCCTCCTTCTTTCCTCTTTCTTTCCTCTTTCTTTCCTGTTTCTTTCCTCTTTGTTTCCTCCTTCTTCCCTCTTTCTTTGCTCTTTCCTTCCTCCTTCTGTACTCTTTCTTTCCTCTTTCTTTCCTCCTTCTTCCCTCTTTCTTCCCTCTTTGTTTCCTCTTTGTTTCCTCTTTCTTTCCTCCTTCTTCCTTCTTTGTTTCCTTTTTGTTTCCTCTTTGTTTCCTCTTTGGTTCCTCTTTGTTTCCTCTTTGTTTCCTCCTTCTTCCCTCTTTCTTTCCTCTTTCTTTCCTCTTTCTTTCCTCCTTCTTCCCTCTTTCTTCCCTCTTTGTTTCCTCTTTGTTTCCTCTTTCTTTCCTCCTTCTTCCTTCTTTGTTTCCTTTTTGTTTCCTCTTTGTTTCCTCTTTGGTTCCTCTTTGTTTCCTCTTTGTTTCCTCCTTCTTCCCTCTTTCTTTCCTCTTTCTTTCCTCTTTCTTTCCTCCTTCTGTACTCTTTCTTTTCTCTTTGTGTCCTCCTTCTGTCCTCTTTCTTTCCTCTTTATTTTCTCTTTCTTTCCTCCTTTGTCCTCTTTCTTTTCTCTTTCTTTCCTCTTATCTAACCATCATTCGACTAAGAACATTTAAAATCGATGCAGACCTGGAAACGAAGAACACAGTCGATATCTAAAGACAACTGATGACATGTCGTCTTATGGGGTTGTCGCTTTCTTTAGGGTCCATCTCTGCATTGACTCTTCTGTAACTTAGCTCGACGACACCAGCAAACACTGAGGGGGTCCGTGAGCCAATAGCAGCGATGCATGACGCATGTGGGATGGGCAGATTAGAATTACGAATCGATCGGTGGTCTATTGGTAGGACGCTTCGTCAATTGTCAGGCGGTTGTGGGTTCGACAATGGACAAGTTGTTTGCGCGCACGTACCTCGGTCATCAGCTGCAGTTTAAGTTTGTGGACTGACGTAAGCTGGGAAGTAAACGGGAAGTGCTGCGATGCGCTGGCTCCCTGTCCAGGAACATGCAAGGATTCGTCCATTGCTGGCCACAGTTAAGGAACTGAGCGGAATTCCTCATTAGACTTGGGAGCTTTAGTTCTGTTGCTTTTGTAAGGTAAAGACTATAATGGTGTAAGATGCGGTG
Organism: Aporrectodea caliginosa; assembly: GCA_020284085.1. NCBI lineage: Eukaryota > Metazoa > Annelida > Clitellata > Crassiclitellata > Lumbricidae > Aporrectodea > Aporrectodea caliginosa. The sequence continues at coordinate 16,326 of JACEVL010001121.1, forward strand.
ATTACCAAATGACGGTTCGAGGGAGGAACGACCGATGAAGTGGTCTGCAGGTCTTCAACGGAACTTCTCTGTGATTCAGTTCTGAAAAGAAACCAGAATTCGTTTAGAATTATTAAACAGCTTAATTCAGTGGGCCACGGATTCAACTGATTGCCTCACCCACTCTGATTGCATCCATAGCTTGGCTGTGATACTGGTTGATGAGAGGAGTGGAGAGATATCGAGGAATCGATATAATATATAGAGGGATCGATAGATCGATTATGTAGCGAATGATCCATGCCGCAGCAGCGGTTCCTCTGTCATCGGAATATCAAATAACGTGTCCGATTCAAATACTAAGGCAACAGACGTATAAACAGAGAGAGAGAGAGAGAGACAAACAGAGATAAACAGAGACAGACAGAGACATACAGCGACAAACAGAGATGAACAGAGACAAACAGAGACATACAGCGACAAACAGAGATAAACAGAGACAAACAGAGACATACAGCGACAAACAGAGATAAACAGAGACAAACAGAGACAGACAAAGACAAACAGAGACAAACAGAGACAGACGGAGACAGACAGCGACAAACAGAGATGAACAGAGACAAACAGAGACCGACAGAGACATACAGCGACATACAGCGACAAACAGAGATGAACAGAGACAAACAGAGACATACAGCGACAAACAGAGATAAACAGAGACAAACAGAGACATACAGCGACAAACAGAGATAAACAGAGACAAACAGAGACAGACAAAGACAAACAGAGACAAACAGAGACAGACGGAGACAGACAGCGACAGACAGAGACTGAGAGAGACAGCCAGAGACAAACAGACAGAGGCAAACATCGACAGACAGAGACAGACAGAGACAAACAGAGACAAACAGAGACACACAGAGACAAACAAGGACAAACACAGACAAACAGAGAGAGAAAGGAAATACAATGGATAGAAGGAAAAGACAGGAGAGGCTGAAAACGAGGCAGGTAAGCAGGCAGGCTTTTAGGTAGGTAGTCAGGCAGGCACGCAGGCAGGCAGGCAGGCAGGCAGGCAGGCAGGCAGGCAGGCAGGCAGGCAGGCAGGCAAGTCGGCAGCAGACGATTGTGAGACGGTTTAGTCTTGTATGTGCATGACACACCTGTGGAAACAATGATCACAGGTAATGCAATTATGACAATGCCAGCAGTTCTTTTGTCATCGTAGGAGGCACATGCGCCGAATAACATCACCTGAGTCGTTTCTGTTGCAGTATCTTCAGTGGAGTCACGCTCAGTTCCACCTCCCCTTCCAGACGAAACCGACCGTCGCCATCTGCCGCCAATTCCAGCAACCACAGTCCGTTCAGCATCAGACCTACACAGACAGCCAAATACGACGAATTTCTCTCTCTCTCGCTCTCTCTCTCTCTCTCTCTCTCTCTCTCTCTCTCTCTCTCTCTCTCTCTCTCTCTGTCTCTCTCTCTCTCTCTCTCTCTCTCTCTCTCTCTCTCTCTCTCTCTCTCTGCTCTCTCTCTCTCTCTCTCTCTCTCTCTCTCTCTCTCTCTCTCTCTCTCTCTCTCTCTCTCTCTCTCTCTCTCTCTCTCTCTCTCTCTCTCTCTCTCTCTCTCTCTCTCTCTCTCTCTCTCGCTCTCTCTCTCTCTCTCTCTCTCTCTCTCTCTCTCTCTCTCTCTCTCTCTCTCTCTCTCTCTCTCTCTCTCTCTCTCTCTCTCTCTCTCTCTCTCTCTCTCTCTCTCTCTCTCTCTCTCTCTCTCTCTCTCTCTCTCTCTCTCTCTCTCTCTCTCTCTCTCTCTCTCTCTCTCTCTCTCTCTCTCTCTCTCTCTCTCTCTCTCTCTCTCTCTCTCTCTCTCTCTCATTACATATATCTCATATGCGCAACCTTTTCGTTGATGTCGGCCACATAAAAGGCTCATATTCTCACCACGGCCGCCAAGATATCTGCTAATAGGTTAATTTAAGAGACCATGTGGGAGGGACGTCCAGAAATAAGCGTGTTTACTGACGTCTATTCCTTCTCCACGAACTTCAGTAGGCCTACCAAGTCTTTTCCATCGCAAAATTAATAAAAGAATAATAAAAGCACGATCAATTTCATTTACATCTTCAATCCTACTCAAATTTGTAGCTAACAATAATATCCCAAATAAATGGCTGCTTTCTTGGATATTGACCGAGAGGCATGAGGAGGCGGCAGAGACCTTAACACATATTTCCGACTCCAAGTTCCATGTTGGCCATCAATCAAGTTCTGTAGTTATTTTTTTCAATCAGTTCATCCGAGAGAAGACTATCACACCTTCGAGGCTCCGAAGAGGACCAGAGTATTTCTTGCCGTGACAGTTCTCGAAGTCTAGGGTATTCCGCCGCCAACTTTCACACCTCTTGTAAATCGGTTTTATCCTCGAACTTCTGTTGGAGTTATTCGTCATTCTTCATCTCCACCAATTCCATTCATAGGTCAAGGGGAGCATTCTCTGTCTCCACCAGATGAGGAGTAGTAACAAGTCGCAATGCTGGCAAACCTTAAAGTAATTGAATCGTTCAGTGAATTCTTGCAGCAAGGCTTCGAGGACGGTGGTAAAGGACGTAGCAGGAATGTCGTCCAGTTGCATTTGTATACTATAACTTTCATAGACCACTCTCTCTCTCTCTCTCTCTCTCTCTCTCTTTGCACCTCTGCTCGTACAATAATATTATAAGCAGTGGTTGGCTGTCCAGTGGATATTGTTAGTCCGCCTGTCTCTGAGCTACATCTGCAGAGATGCATACTTAGATGGTGCATTCTCAAAGGGTGTCAGTGCATGTGCGAGTGTGTGTGTGTGTGTGTGTGTGTGTGTGTGTGTGTGTGTGTGTGTGTGTGTGTGTGTGTGTGTGTGTGTGTGTGTGTGTGTGTGTGTGTGTGTGTGTGTGTGTGTGTGAGTATAAGTCTTGTTGATATATACATGCACTAATACAGAGGCAAAGATGACTAACTGATTCACACCACCTCAGTTTTAAATGAATGGAATAAAAATATTTATGAATTAATATACACACGGCCGCCAATTATACAATAGAAGTGGACCATATACATCCACGGCCGACAAATTTCTCTCTTACGGCTGCAGGTTGCGCACCGCTGTCAAATGGAGATGACTTCGATTGTAATAATATTATGCAGATGAGAGGAACACTCTGCATAATCACGACGACTCTCCAACACAAACTATGGACAATCTGTTGCTATACAATCAATCCCAATCAGTCAGTCTGTCCATCTGTCTGCCTGCCTCTCTGTCAGCAGTAAGTTACTGTAGACTATAATAATTATAGTCTACACCTTGCATAAACTAGAACTATGAGAGTTGCCATTACCGCTGTTTTATCACCGGCTCATTCCCCATTTCCACGGTATTACCGCAATTGTTGTCTCCATTACCGCGATATTACCGCAATTGTTTAACCGCGGTTTTACCGCGGGAAAATTTCCCATGTCACTTTCTAGTGGGATTGAGCGTTGTGCCTGTAATCAAAGTTCCCTACAATAATAGATTGCAATCTCAGCCACCTACGACAGACTCACATTTGACCGCAATGAACTCAGACAAATCTGTCGACGCCTGGAGTTAATTTCAGCCCATCGTCATCTATTACTCTCGATGGCAAAATGTTTCATCAGAGAAAGAGATCATTCAT
>JACEVL010001121.1:22500-42500 GCA_020284085.1 Aporrectodea caliginosa
TCGTCTTCTGTCTCTGTGTCTCTGACCGTCGTCTTCTGTCTCTCTGTCTCTGACCGTCGTCTTCTGTCTCTGTGTCTCTGACCGTCGTCTTCTGTCTGCGTCTCTGTCTCTGTGTCTCTGACCGTCGTCTTCTGTCTCTCTGTCTCTGACCGTCGTCTTCTGTCTCTGTGTCTCTGTCTCTTTGTCTCTGACCGTCGTCTTCTGTCTCTGTGTCTCTGACCGTCGTCTTCTGTCTCTGTGTCTCTGACGTCTTCGTCTCTGTGTCTGACCGTCTGTCTCTCTCTGTCTCTGACCGTCGTCTTCTGTCTCTCTGTCTCTGACCGTCGTCTTCTGTCTCTCTGTCTCTGACCGTCGTCTTCTGTCTCTCTGTCTCTGACCGTCGTCTTCTGTCTCTGTGTCTCTGACCGTCGTCTTCTGTCTCTTTGTCTCTGACCGTCGTCTTCTGTCTCTTTGTCTCTGACCGTCGTCTTCTGTCTCTGTCTCTGACCGTCGTCTTCTGTCTCTCTGTCTCTGTCTCTGTGTCTCTGACCGTCGTCTTCTGTCTCTCTGTCTCTGACCGTCGTCTTCTGTCTCTTTGTCTCTGACCGTCGTCTTCTGTCTCTGCGTCTCTGTCTCTGTGTCTCTGACCGTCGTCTTCTGTCTCTGCGTCTCTGTCTCTGTGTCTCTGACCGTCGTCTTCTGTCTCTCTGTCTCTGACCGTCGTCTTCTGTCTCTGCGTCTCTGTCTCTGTGTCTCTGACCGTCGTCTTCTGTCTCTCTGTCTCTGACCGTCGTCTTCTGTCTCTTTGTCTCTGACCGTCGTCTTCTGTCTCTCTGTCTCTGACCGTCGTCTTCTGTCTCTGTGACTCTGACCGTCGTCTTCTGTCTCTGCGTCTCTGACTCTGTGTCTCTGACCGTCGTCTTCTGTCTCTCTGTCTCTGACCGTCGTCTTCTGTCTCTGTGTCTCTGTCTCTGTGTCTCTGACCGTCGTCTTCTGTCTCTGTGTCTCTGACCGTCGTCTTCTGTCTCTGTGTATCTGACCGTCGTCTTCTGTCTCTGTGTCTCTGACCGTCGTCTTCTGTCTCTCTGTCTCTGACCGTCGTCTTCTGTCTCTGTGTCTCTGACCGTCGTCTTCTGTCTCTCTGTCTCTGACCGTCGTCTTCTGTCTCTGTGTCTCTGACCGTCGTCTTCTGTCTGCGTCTCTGTCTCTGTGTCTCTGACCGTCGTCTTCTGTCTCTCTGTCTCTGACCGTCGTCTTCTGTCTCTGTGTCTCTGTCTCTGTGTCTCTGACCGTCATCTTCTGTCTCTGTGTCTCTGACCGTCGTCTTCTGTCTCTGTGTCTCTGACCGTCGTCTTCTGTCTCTGTGTCTCTGACCGTCGTCTTCTGTCTCTCTGTCTCTGACCGTCGTCTTCTGTCTCTCTGTCTCTGACCGTCGTCTTCTGTCTCTCTGTCTCTGACCGTCGTCTTCTGTCTCTGTGTCTCTGACCGTCGTCTTCTGTCTCTCTGTCTCTGACCGTCGTCTGTCTCACAAACCGCTTTGATTATGATTACATGAAATAGTAGGACCAAGAGTCGATGATGATGACACCCTGTGAGGCGCCGATCCGTCCTATCCTGCTGTTGCTCATTTGACCATAGCCCGCTCCTAGGGTGCGGAAGGCTGAGTCAACCGTTTGGGGCTAGCGGGTATTGAACCCGCGTCATTCCGTTCTTCCATTCAACCATCACTCCGCTCCATGTCGGTGAAAATATCAGTCGTCATAATAATAGAATAACGCAGGAGGATAACCTGCGATTATTCCGTGGAATGATTTGACGAGTCTTCCAGCGGAGTCTTTCCTTCCACCGATGAAAACGATTCCCTGCTGGTTGAATGTTGTCAGCTGACGACCTACAAGAACCAACATCAAAATAATAAAAATAATAATAATAATAATAATAATAATAATAATAATAATAATAATAATAATAATAATAATAATAATAATAATAATAATAATAACAATAATACCATAATGCCTATTACTTCTAGCCGTAGCTATCAAATCACCTAATATTGCCAGCCGTTGTTATGCCAACACTCTTTCATAGTAATAATAATAATAATAATAATAATAATAATAATAATAATGATAATAATAAAATTAATAATAATAATAATAATAATAATAATAATAATAATAATAATGATTATTATTAATAATATAATAATAATAATAATTATAATAATAATAATAATAATAATAATAATAATAATAATAATAATAATAATAATAATAATAATAATAATAATAATAATAATGATAATAATGATAATAATAATAATAATAATAATAATAATAATAATAATAATAATAATAATAATAATAATAATAATAATAATAATAATGGAGTTTAGTTTTTAGAGCCTGAGGGATCTTTTCTACCTCGGGCGAAAAAATAATAATAATAATAATAATAATAATAATAATAATAATAATAATAAATTAATTTTTTTCAAATCCTGAGGGATCATTGATACCTCGGGTAAAAAAAAAATAATAATAATAATAATAATAATAATAATAATAATAATAACAACAACAATAATACCATAATGCCTATTACTTCTAGCCGTAGCTATCAAATCACCTAATATTGCCAGCCGTTGTTATGCCAACACTCTTTCATAGTAATAATAATAATAATAATATAATAATAATAATAATAATAATAATAATAATAATAATAATAATAGTAATAATAATAATAATAATAATAATAATAATAATAATAATAATAATAATAATAACTCCTACGACCAAGCGAGACTAAGAGCCTCAGTAGTTATCTATAGGCCATTAGTAATACCACTGTATGACGTCATCAGTGAATTACAGGGTAGTAATATCAGTTGTTTCTGAAAACTGAAATGAAAAGGCGCTGGTAATATCAGTTTTGGAGGTCAAAGGTCAAACGACCACCTCAGCCAGAAACAGACGGCCATTAAAGCTGGGCAAAGGTCATTTCAAGGGTTGCTCTTCTTAGGGGGCGTGCGTGTGCCTACCCCACACATAGGCTCAAACACACAAACACACAAACACAAACACTCAAACACACACACACACTATATGCTCTCTAGCATTGAATATTTAGCTCTTGCATGGTGTTTTTGTGGCTTACTAGATTTTACTCTTAGACAACAAGACCATGCATTTAGCTGGAATTATAGAATAAGGGACTTATCTAGGGTTAAATAGAGTTACATAGTTTTCAATAGGGTTCACATAAGCATGTGTTTAGTGAGTTCACACATAGTCACAAGCCAGTGTTTTTAGCACGAATGATAGAATGAGGGACTGAAACAGATCGCTCAAGCCTTTTTTCACTTCTCATCAATTATTTATTATGCTCACTAAGCACTTTTGGGTAACGGACATTTTCTTGTTGAGTGAGTTCACACTCACTGAAAAGCCCTTGTATTTAGCTTGAATTATAGAAAAAGGGTGGAAATAGAGCGATCAAGCCGTTTTTCACTTCTCAGCCTGTATTATGCTCACTAAGCACTTTTGCCTAACGTGCTTTTACATTTAGGTATGCCTCAAACTATACTATCTAGAATTATCAAGTGTCTTAAATTTAAAGTCAGCAACTTGGGTTTTTAACTCTTGTAGGTGGACTTGCATGGTTTTACATGGCTGACTAAGCCCAATTTATTATTCATTAAATACAAATTGCAATCTTTTACTCTATAGGCAAGCTGCTATAACCGGTGTATTTGCCCTTTTACACATAGGTGCGCAGCGTTGTGCTAGCAATCTCCTTCAATGCGCACTAAGGCTAATTTATTAGGCATTAGGCACAAATTGCATGGTTTTTGAATTTGGAGCTCGTCATTTGCAAAGCTCATTTTACACTGTTTCTTTGTACAGCCAAGCTGTCAATGTTTTAGACACTCACACTTAGACCAACTTTAAGCTTGCACGCCAGTGCAGCTAGACTTTGCTCGTGTAGCTGCACATGTATTGTTTTACAAGGTTGATCAAATCTCAATGAATATTCTTTTAGCCTTCCTCCTTTTACGCTTAGTGTGGAAGCCAATACAGGCAGTGTTTGCGCTTGCATGCCAGTACAGCTCTCCCCATTTAGCCATTTGCAACTTTAAAATTTCAGAAGTTGTGGTTTTCAATCTTTTAGATTTCAGACGTCGGGCTTTCCAACTTTAAAATTTCAGACACTCTGGTTTTCAATCTTTTAGATTTCAGACCTGCTGGTTTTCAAAATTTTAATTTAAGAACTTCTTGCTTGCTAATTTAAAATTTCAGAAGTCGTGGTTTTCAATCCTTTAGATTTCTGAAGTTGTGGTTTCCAACTTTAAAATTTCAGACACTCTGGTTTTCAATCTTTTAGATTTCAGATCTGGTGGTTTTCAAAATTTTAATTTAAGAACTTCTTGCTTGCTAATTTAACATTTCAGAAGTCGTGGTTTTCAATCCTTTAGATTTCTGAAGTTGTGGTTTCCAACTTTAAAATTTCAGACACTCTGGTTTTCAATCTTTTAGATTTCAGACCTGGTGGTTTTCAAAATTTTAATTTCAGAGCTTCTTGTTTGCAAATTTAAAATTTCAGAACTTGTGGTTTTCAATCCTTTAGATTTCAGATGGTGGCGTTTGCAAATTTAAAATTTCAGACATTCTGGTTTGCATCTTTTAGGTTTCAGACTTGGTGGTTTTCCAAATTTTAATTTTCAGGTTTGCATCTTTTAGATTTCAGATGTTGTGGTTTCCAAACTTTAAAATTTCCGAACCTCAGGTTTCAAACTTTAAAATTTCTCACATTCTGGTTTGCATCTGTTAGGTTTCAGACCTGGTGGTTTTCCATCCTTTACATTTCAGACCTTGTGGATTGTAAATTTAAAATTTCAGAACTTCAGCTTTGCATCGTTTAGCTTTCAGACTTTTAGATATCTCAGTTTGGTAAGAGGGTGTCTTCTTTGAAAAGTTGCTGACTGTGAGTTAAAATGAGGGTAATGTTGCATCTCTTAGGTTGAGCAATGCTATTTTTCTTACTAAACCTCCAACTTGCACTGTTTCAAGTGTTTCAAAAATGAATGTTTTAATCTCTTTGCAGCTCGTTCTCTGCTTGTGCACAGAAGAGTGGCAGCGAAGCTGCCACTCTGTTACTGCGGCGGAGGCGGAAGCGGCGGCGGCGGCGGCGGCGGCGGCGACAGGACCTCCCCTGATCTTACCAGTATCCATGGGCATGGGCGCTGTATACAAGCTAATTGGATCATGTCCAAGTCTTTTAATTTTGGAGTTTATAGTGCTAACAGAGTATCAAACTTGAAATTCTCTAAATCTCAGAAAGATGTCAAAAGAGCGATGAGAACTGAGAGATGGGAAAGCTGAAACATTCAACTCTGAAAGATGCGAATGCAAAGTTGTGAAAACGGAAAGATGGAAACATTTGCAACAGGTTTTAAATTTGCAACTTCAGCACTCACTGGTTTGAGAGCATCTTTAAAGTAGAAATTTCTTACTCTCGTGATCATTATATGATTCGATATATTTCTCAAACAGTACGCAAAAATGTGTTTTAAGCTTGACACGGAGTAGTTTAGCAAGATGTGTGAGCAATTGTCGAATGATAATTACCATATCGATGTAGACGAAATCGACGGCAAGGATGAGCATATATTTAAAGTTGTCGGATCTTATTCGTGTGCAGCGTTGTCATTTCGATGTCTGTAGAAATTATGGATGTATAGGTGAAATTTGCGTGGCCGAAGCTGAGCGAAAGGAAGAGAAATCAACGAACTATCGTCTATTAACTCTTAAGCCTGAGAATGAAATGTTTAAAACGTCTATGATTTGTAGAAATTGCAAATCGAATAATGTAGAAATTCTGGTGTTGCCTTGCACACACGTCGTAACCTGTTCAAGATGCGCAGCCATTTTACATAACTGCCCAGTGTGTGGCGAAAGGGTTGACGAAACCCTCAGAATATACATGGTTTAATATTCTACAATGTATACGATTGACTTGTTCTGAACAAACCAAGACGACCACAACTTCAATAAAATTTTAATCTGATATACTCGTTTCTTCGCATATGCACATTAACACTAGGCTAAACTCTTCTTCTTAGACGTTCTATCATTGCGTCTGTATAGGCACAAGCTTCAGCTGCTACACTTAAACACCCTCACAAAAAGTTCTTAAAATTTCTCAACACACCGTTGTGGAGCACACCATTCGCATAAACGCGATCGATTAATGGGAGCCACCAACCCATACACATCCAAAACAGATACCGGCTTTGAGTTGAATGGCGAATGAGCCAACGCTCCGCTTGCATTACAGCTGCTGCTACTGCTGCTATTCAGAAAGCTCATGCTACTGCTTCTACAGATGCAGCTTCAACATCTGCTGCTAGAGCACTCGCTCCAAAAATGAAGAGTCTATGAAAATTTGAGTACGCACATGGTTGCAAAATAGACGTAAAGTTCAGCGCAACCAACCAGTCGCAAATGGAAAAGGATTAATGAGTACCATTTCTATTGGTCATTTGTAATTCGTTAAGTTCATTTTAAATTGTATGCATTGGTTTGCAAAGCCTGGTATGCCAACTCCACTTGAAGTTGCAAATTTAAAACCTGTTGCAAATGTTTCCATCTTTCCGTTTTCTCAACTTTGCATTCGCATCTTTCAGAGTTGAATGTTTCAGCTTTCCCATCTCTCATTTCTCATCGCTCTTTTGACATCTTTCTGAGATTTAGAGAATTTCAAGTTTGATACTCTGTTAGCACTATAAACTCCAAAATTAAAAGACTTGGACATGATCCAATTAGCTTGTATACAGCGCCCATGCCCATGGATAGGCCTACTGGTAAGATCAGGGGAGGTCCTGTCGCCGCCGCCGCCGCCGCCGCTTCCGCCTCCGCCGCAGTAACAGAGTGGCAGCTTCGCTGCCACTCTTCTGTGCACAAGCAGAGAACGAGCTGCAAAGAGATTAAAACATTCATTTTTGAAACACTTGAAACAGTGCAAGTTGGAGGTTTAGTAAGAAAAATAGCATTGCTCAACCTAAGAGATGCAACATTACCCTCATTTTAACTCACAGTCAGCAACTTTTCAAAGAAGACACCCTCTTACCAAACTGAGATATCTAAAAGTCTGAAAGCTAAACGATGCAAAGCTGAAGTTCTGAAATTTTAAATTTACAATCCACAAGGTCTGAAATGTAAAGGATGGAAAACCACCAGGTCTGAAACCTAACAGATGCAAACCAGAATGTGAGAAATTTTAAAGTTTGAAACCTGAGGTTCGGAAATTTTAAAGTTTGGAAACCACAACATCTGAAATCTAAAAGATGCAAACCTGAAAATTAAAATTTGGAAAACCACCAAGTCTGAAACCTAACAGATGCAAACCAGAATGTCTGAAATTTTAAAGTTGCAATTCACACCATCTGAAATCTAAAGGATTGAAAGCACAAGTTCTGAAATTTTAAAGTTGCAAACGAGAAGTTCAGAAATTAAAATTTGAAAACTACACCATCTGAAATGTAAAGGATTGAAAACCGCAAGATCTGAAATTTAAAAGTTGGAAACCACAACGTCTGAAATCTAAAAGAAGCAAAACTGAATGTCTGAAATTTTAAAAGTTGGAAACCTGAAGTTCTGAAATTTTAAAGTTGTAAACCACACCACCAGAAATCTAAAGAATTGAAAACCACAAGTTCTGAAATTTTAAATTTGCAAACGCCACCATCTGAAATCTAAAGGTTTGAAAACCAGAAGTTCAGAAATTTTAAAAGAAGCAAACCTGACGTTCTGAAATTTTAAAGTTGAAAACCACACCACCTGAAATCTAAAGGATTGAAAACCACAAGTTCTGAAATTTTAAATTTGCAAACAAGAAGCTCTGAAATTAAAATTTTGAAAACCACCAGGTCTGAAATCTAAAAGATTGAAAACCAGAGTGTCTGAAATTTTAAAGTTGAAAACCACAACTTCAGAAATCTAAAGGATTGAAAACCACAAGATCTGAAATTTAAAAGTTGGAAACCACAACGTCTGAAATCTAAAAGAAGCAAAACTGAATGTCTGAAATTTTAAAAGTTGGAAACCTGAAGTTCTGAAATTTTAAAGTTGTAAACCACACCACCAGAAATCTAAAGAATTGAAAACCACAAGTTCTGAAATTTTAAATTTGCAAACGCCACCATCTGAAATCTAAAGGATTGAAAACCACAAGTTGTGAAATTTTAAATTTGCAAACAAGAAGCTCTGAAATTAAAATTTTGAAAACCACCAGGTCTGAAATCTAAAAGATTGAAAACCAGAGTGTCTGACATTTTAAAGTTGGAAACCACAACTTCAGAAATCTAAAGGATTGAAAACCACGACTTCTGAAATGTTAAATTAGCAAGCAAGAAGTTCTTAAATTAAAATTTTGAAAACCACCAGATCTGAAATCTAAAAGATTGAAAACCAGAGTGTCTGAAATTTTAAAGTTGGAAACCACAACTTCAGAAATCTAAAGGATTGAAAACCACGACTTCTGAAATTTTAAATTAGCAAGCAAGAAGTTCTTAAATTAAAATTTTGAAAACCAGCAGGTCTGAAATCTAAAAGATTGAAAACCAGAGTGTCTGAAATTTTAAAGTTGGAAAGCCCGACGTCTGAAATCTAAAAGATTGAAAACCACAACTTCTGAAATTTTAAAGTTGCAAATGGCTAAATGGGGAGAGCTGTACTGGCATGCAAGCGCAAACACTGCCTGTATTGGCTTCCACACTAAGCGTAAAAGGAGGAAGGCTAAAAGAATATTCATTGAGATTTGATCAACCTTGTAAAACAATACATGTGCAGCTACACGAGCAAAGTCTAGCTGCACTGGCGTGCAAGCTTAAAGTTGGTCTAAGTGTGAGTGTCTAAAACATTGACAGCTTGGCTGTACAAAGAAACAGTGTAAAATGAGCTTTGCAAATGACGAGCTCCAAATTCAAAAACCATGCAATTTGTGCCTAATGCCTAATAAATTAGCCTTAGTGCGCATTGAAGGAGATTGCTAGCACAACGCTGCGCACCTATGTGTAAAAGGGCAAATACACCGGTTATAGCAGCTTGCCTATAGAGTAAAAGATTGCAATTTGTATTTAATGAATAATAAATTGGGCTTAGTCAGCCATGTAAAACCATGCAAGTCCACCTACAAGAGTTAAAAACCCAAGTTGCTGACTTTAAATTTAAGACACTTGATAATTCTAGATCGTATAGTTTGAGGCATACCTAAATGTAAAAGCACGTTAGGCAAAAGTGCTTAGTGAGCATAATACATGCTGAGAAGTGAAAAACGGCTTGATCGCTCTATTTCCACCCTTTTTCTATAATTCAAGCTAAATACAAGGGCTTTTCAGTGAGTGTGAACTCACTCAACAAGAAAATGTCCGTTACCCAAAAGTGCTTAGTGAGCATAATAAATAATTGATGAGAAGTGAAAAAAGGCTTGAGCGATCTGTTTCAGTCCCTCATTCTATCATTCGTGCTAAAAACACTGGCTTGTGACTATGTGTGAACTCACTAAACACATGCTTATGTGAACCCTATTGAAAACTATGTAACTCTATTTAACCCTAGATAAGTCCCTTATTCTATAATTCCAGCTAAATGCATGGTCTTGTTGTCTAAGAGTAAAATCTAGTAAGCCACAAAAACACCATGCAAGAGCTAAATATTCAATGCTAGAGAGCATATAGTGTGTGTGTGTGTTTGAGTGTTTGTGTTTGTGTGTTTGTGTGTTTGAGCCTATGTGTGGGGTAGGCACACGCACGCCCCCTAAGAAGAGCAACCCTTGAAATGACCTTTTGCCCAGCTTTAATGGCCGTCTGTTTCTGGCTGAGGTGGTCGTTTGACCTTTGACCTCCAAAACTGATATTACCAGCGCCTTTTCATTTCAGTTTTCAGAAACAACTGATATTACTACCCTGTAATTCACTGATGACGTCATACAGTGGTATTACTAATGGCCTATAGATAACTACTGAGGCTCTTAGTCTCGCTTGGTCGTAGGAGTATTTATTATTATTATTATTATTATTATTATTATTATTATTATTATTATTATTATTATTATTATTATTATTATTATTATTATTATTATTACTATGAAAGAGTGTTGGCATAACAACGGCTGGCAATATTAGGTGATTTGATAGCTACGGCTAGAAGTAATAGGCATTATGATATTATTGTTGTTATTATTATTATTATTATTATTATTATTATTATTATTATTATTATTATTATTATTATTATTATTATTATTATTATTATTATCATTATTATCATTATTATTATTATTATTATTATTATTATTATTATTATTATTATTATTATTAGGCCTACTATGAAAGAGTGTTGGCATAACAACGGCTGGCAATATTAGGTGATTTGATAGCTACGGCTAGAAGTAATAGGCATTATGCCCATAGACAGTCGGCCTGGGACAGGTCCATGCTCGACAGAGTCATATCTGACCTAAAAGCAAGACTTCCCGACTTGGGACACAGGGCACGCCTTTGGGCGACTGCGGCCCCACATGCCGGCGACTGGTTGCTGGCTTTGCCCATCGCCAACTGCGGACTTAGGTTGGAGGCAATCAGGATGGCGGTCGGTCTTCGGATGGGATCTCTCTGGGCGAACCACACAAATGCCCATGTGGCGCCCCGGTGGCCGCTGATGGCCTGCACGGGCTCTCTTGCGCTCTGGGTCCAGGCAGACTCCCTAGACACGCAGCCTTGAATGACTTGGTCCATCGAGGCTTTATCCGTGCGGGCTTTCCGTCAACTAAGGAACCAGCAGGTTTGATGAGATCTGACGGCGGAAGACCCGATGGTCTTACACTGGTCCTGTGGCGGGTGGGCTGATGCCTGGTGCGAGATGCGACCGTGACTGACACCATGGCCGCTTCTTATTTGTCGGACACTTCCCAGACGGTTGGAGCGGCGGCCGAAAGAGCAGCAGTTCGGAAACATGAAAAAAATTTCAACCGCTATCCGCTTCGCACTTCTTCATCCCTCTGGCTTTCGAGACCATGGGTCCGATAAACCTCGAAGGCCAGGCCTTTATCTCTGACATAGGAAAAAACTTAGTGTGGTCACTGGCGACCCACGAGAAACGTCCTTCCTTAACTAACGTATCTCATTAACGATACAACGCTATAACGCAATCGCTTTGCGAGGCACTTTCGCCAACCAGGACAACAACGAGTAGGGTCATCTCCAGAAAAACTATATCGACAGCTAGCAATATCCAGGTCCCTGAGGGATCCTGTATAAAATAAAGAAATAATAATAATAATTATCATCATCATTATCGTCACCTTCATAAACAACGGAATCGTTGCAATAGGAATTGAAGTGAAATGGTCGGCCAAACATTTCATTGGCGTCTCTCCACGGCTCCATTAAGCTTCCTGCATCGTTCTGATTCTTCGTCGACTTCAATTGAACGACCAGAGTCACCAGACTGACCAGTTCTACTGTTCCACTGGCTTCCCGACAAATGGCCAATTTCAACGGACGCCTGATTCTAACCGCGGACTCAGTGTTTAAGGTGCTGCGCTCTGTCAGTGAAAAGAGGCGGCAGGCAGTCCTGCCTGGCTGCCAAAGAGAATGAAGGAGAGATGGATGGCTCGCTCTCTCTCTCTCTCTGTCTATTAAGCAAATCAGTTTCTTCTCAATTCATCAGAAGAGAAAACCTCGTTCGTTGTCCTACTTCATTGGCCAAGGAGGAGGAGGAGGAGGAGGAGGAGGAGGAGGAGGAGGAGGAGGAGGAGGAGGGAGGAGGAGGAGGAGGAGACGGCGGTCGACCGACGTCGGTGGCTGAAACGACGGTGCATGGGGGCAGTCGCTGCAGTGGAAGGGGCTGAAGGGGAAGCCAACGATGCTTCTGCTGCAGCTGCTGCTGATCTACTACATGGAGAATTCTTTGAACTGGAAAAGTGGGATCGTATCCGTGACATCTCGAACGACGACATTGTCGCCATTCCGTCGACTGACCATTTCCAGTCATTCGTTCTTCTCGCGTTAAGCTACTTTCTGGCAGGAGGCATTTGGTCGGTGCGCGCAGCTCATAAAAGGAGAGTGCCTGGATGAGAAGGAGAAGGAGGAGAAGGAGAAGGAGGAGGAGAAGGAGGAGGAGAAGGAGGAGGAGAAGGAGAAGAAGGAGGAGAAGGAGGAGGAGAAGGAGGAGGAGGGAGAAGGAGGAGGAGAAGGAGGAGGAGAAGGAGGAGGAGAAGGAGAAGGAGAAGGAGGAGGAGGAAAAGGAGGAGACGGAGAAGGAGGAGAAGGAGGAGAAGGAGAAGGAGAAGGAGGAGGAGGAGAAGGAGGAGACGGAGAAGGAGGAGAAGGAGGAGAAGGAGAAGGAGAAGGCGGAGAAGGAGGAGAAGAAGGAGAAGAAAAGAAGGAGATGGAGAAGGAGAAGGAGAAGGAGGAGACGGAGAAGGAGGAGGAGAAGGAGAAGGAGAAGGAGAAGGAGAAGGAAAAGGAGAAGGAGAAGGAGAAGGAGAAGGAGAAGGAGGAGAAGGAGGAGAAGGAGGAGGAGGAGGAGGAGGAGGAGGAGAAGGAGGAGGAGAAGGAAGAGGAGGAGGAGGAGAAGGAGAAGGGCGAGAAGGAGGAGAAGGAGGAGGAGAAGGAGAAGGAGAAGGAGAAGGAGGAGAATGGAGGAGGAGAAGGAGGAGGAGAAGGAGGAGGAGAAGGAGGAGGAGGAGAAGGAGAAGGAGGAGGAGAAGGAGGAGAAGGAGGAGAAGGAGGAGGAGAAGGAGGAGGAGAGAAGGAGAAGGAGAAGGAGGAGGAGGAGGAGGAGGAGGAGGAGGAAAAGCGGTTGCCAATCGAAATGGTTTCTATTGATCTTCTGTCGGACGACTTCGGTCTTAGTTGCACTGATCGGCGCTAGAGTGCGACTGACTGGTCGTCGCACTCCGCTTCCGCCCCAGCCGCCGTCGGAAGAGTGCTTAAGAAGGAGTGCGACATGCGGCCACTCCCTGGTCGTGGTGGTGGGGGGGGTAGGGTGGATGAGCGACTTCCGGCCCGTAATCATCCAACTGATGCAGAGATCGGGACATCGGACGGAGGATAATTTTCTCCAGATCCCAAAAGTCGCCAGAACTGAATTTATATATTTACATAAAGTGTCGCCATTACAGTCGACGTTATGATGATGATGATACTGCGATCGATGAACGACTATAGATGGCGGAGATTATTTTGCGCCGCGATCTCTGTCCATTGCTAATGCCTCCTCCGAGGGAAAGCAAAGCGCCATC
The DNA here is from genome assembly GCA_020284085.1 of Aporrectodea caliginosa. Lineage (NCBI taxonomy): Eukaryota > Metazoa > Annelida > Clitellata > Crassiclitellata > Lumbricidae > Aporrectodea > Aporrectodea caliginosa. The sequence goes on from JACEVL010001121.1 coordinate 35,791, forward strand.
CATCTCACTCAAATCACACAACGATCTTTGTGCGGGGTTCCACGTGGTCCAACCGACCGACCGACCCATTGACCGATCAACCGACCGACCGACCGACAGACCGACCGATCGACCGACCGACCGACCGATCGACAGACCGACCGACCGACCGATCGACCGACCGACCGACAGACCGACCGATTGACCGACCGATCGACCGTCCGATCGACAGACCGACCGATCGACCGACCGACCGACCGATCGACCGACCGACCGACCGATCGACAGACCGACCGATCGACCGACCGACCGACCGACCGACCGATCGACAGACCGACCGACCGACCGACAGACCGACCGACAGACCGACCGATCGACCGACAGACCGACCGACCGACCGATTGACCGATCGACCGACCGATCGACCGACCGACAGACCGACCGATTGACCGATCGACCGACCGACCGATCGACAGACCGACCGACCGATCGACCGACCGATCGACAGACCGACCGATTGACCGACCGATCGACCGACCGACCGACCGACCGATCGACAGACCGACCGATCGACCGACCGACCGACCGATCGACCGACCGACCGACCGATCGACAGACCGACCGATCGACCGACCGATTGACCGACCGATCGACCGAACGACCGACCGACCGACCGACCGATCGACAGACCGACCGATCGACCGACCGACCGATCGACCGACCGACCGACCGACCGATCGACAGACCGACCGATCGACCGACCGACCGACCGATCGACAGACCGACCGATTGACCGACCGACCGACCGATCGACCGACCGACCGACCGATCGACAGACCGACCGATCGACCGACCGACCGACCGATCGACCGACCGACCGACCGACCGACCGACCGATCGACAGACCGACCGATCGACCGACCGACCGACCGACCGATCGACCGACCGACCGATCGACCGACCGACCGACCGATCGACCGACCGATCGACAGACCGACCGATCGACCGACCGACCGACCGACCGACCGATTGACCGATCGACCGACCGATCGACCGACCGACAGACCGACCGATTGACCGATCGACCGACCGACCGATCGACAGACCGACCGACCGATCGACCGACCGATCGACCGACCGACCGATTGACCGACCGATCGACCGACCGACCGACCGACCGATCGACAGACCGACCGATCGACCGACCGATCGACCGACCGACCGACCGATCGACAGACCGACCGATCGACCGACCGATTGACCGACCGATCGACCGAACGACCGACCGACCGACCGATCGACAGACCGACCGATCGACCGACCGACCGACCGATCGACCGACCGACCGACCGACCGATCGACAGACCGACCGATCGACCGACCGACCGACCGATCGACAGACCGACCGATTGACCGACCGACCGACCGATCGACCGACCGACCGACCGATCGACAGACCGACCGACCGATCGACCGACCGACCGACCGACCGACCGACCGATCGACAGACCGACCGATCGATCGACCGACCGACCGACCGATCGACCGACCGACCGACCGATCGACAGACCGACCGATCGACCGACCGACCGACCGACCGACCGATCGACAGACCGACCGATCGACCGACCGACCGACCGATCGACAGACCGACCGATTGACCGACCGATTGACCGATTGACCGACCGATTGACCGATCGACCGATTGACCGATCGACAGACCGACCGATCGACCGACCGACCGACCGATCGACAGACCGACCGATTGACCGACCGACCGACCGATCGACCGACCGACCGACCGATCGACCGACCGACCGATTGACCGATTGACCGACCGATTGACCGATCGACCGATTGACCGATCGACAGACCGACCGATCGACCGACCGACCGACCGATCGACCGACCGATCGACAGACCGACCGATCGACCGACCGACCGACCGATCGACAGACCGACCGATTGACCGACCGATTGACCGATTGACCGACCGATTGACCGATCGACCGATTGACCGATCGACCGACCGACCGATCGACCGACCGACCGACCGACCGACCGACCGATCGATCGACAGACCGACCGTACGACCGACCGATCGACAGACCGACCGATTGACCGACCGATTGACCGATTGACCGACCGATTGACCGATCGACCGATTGACCGATCGACAGACCGACCGATCGACCGATTGACCGACCGATTGACCGACCGATTGACCGATTGACCGATCGACCGACCGACCGACCGACCGACCGACCGATCGACCGACCGATCGACCAATCATCTGACCATTGTAGAAGAGACTACGGTCAGATAGATTGACTACAGAGACAACGTACTTTGTCACTTCCATGGATTGGTCTTGTCTTGTTCAACCGATAAATCCCAACAACCAACCCAGTTTTAACTGCAGCTGGACTTGGCACAAGTTTTAGTTCTAATGGTTGCTGGTGACTCTTTAGGAAAGATCTCCCGTCTCAATTCACCGCTCTGCTGTCGCCTCTCTCAAACCAAGAAAATTCACATGAAAATGGCTGTTAGCTGTTGCAAGGCCATTATATTGTGATATATGACTGTGAGAACATTTGATGGACTGCAGCTGTTGCCATGGTTCCAAACGACTGTCAAGCTACAGAATAGAAGAGGCTCTAAAGAAATAGTTTACCCTGACTTTATTTAAGCTGTAAATGGCCTGACCGTGCATGGTCGATTGATAAAATAAGGAGAGAGAAACCATTTCAGCTTTTGCCATATTTCAGATATGCAATGTATGCTTAATAGTGATACCTTCACGTATGTATACACAGATACACAGAGACGGACTTTCACGTATACACAGATACACAGAGACGGACTTTCACGTATACACAGATACACAGAGACGGACTTTCACGTCGAGCATCGGACTTTTCTCTTAAATATAAGACACTTCGGTCCGTGTATGATGTAAATCGATATTCTCATTTGCTCCTCTCATGCATTTGTCGGACACGACCTTCTGTCCCACAGTTGATTAGAACAGACTAGACATAGCCAATGGGGGGGGGGCAATTGCAGCGCTTCTGCATGGGATGAGATAGGCGCTTGGTAACTTGGTAAGTGGGTTCTACATTACATTACCTGTAGACAGAATATTATTAGCATATAAGTAAGTTTTACTTTACGAAGACGTTAAAAGAAAATCGCAACCACTGGCGCTGGCACCAACCTCAACCAGTTTTAAACCGTATTTTACTAAATTGTTTTAATTAATAATCCTGTTTATTAATTCCCACTGATAAACCGCAGTAAGATTATGTGCTATAGCAGTGATAGATGATAACAAGTTTAACAGGAGTCGACTTTAAGTGTATGGCAGCCATGCAAGGCGACCATCTGTCCTACATCTCATGTTACAGTCGCCACCTAGCGAGTTGAAGGCTGAGTCGACCATTACAGGGGCAGCGCGTATCGATACCACTTCCTGCTTGATGTTCCGCTCTTCACGCCAGAGTGTTAGCATTGCTCCATCACCCCACAAACGGGGTCACAAGCTTTTACTCTATGATCAACGATATCATGATGGCGCTACAGAAATGAGTCGCGACGTCGCAGCTATATTTACTACTTCACAATTGTTGTTTTCGTGGAAACGACTAATTGACATTTGATTCTATTTATATCTTGCTGAAAACGAAAAATGAAAGACGAATGCAAAAGCAAGGTATGACGTTGTAGAGTAAATGAATGCGTCTGTAATTGGTTGTCATGGTGACTATGGCTTGGCGTTCGATTGGCTGAGCTTAATATGTCTCTCTGTATGTCGTCAGTTGTATTGGAGGAAGAAGAGAGGATGGTGGTCCCACCTGTTGGAGTCATTGTCTGCATCGGTTGTGCGTCCACCTGAAGAGTTGAATTCGGTCCGTTTCGAGTGAAGCGTACGACGTGGTATTGACCGTCGTCCAATGGATGATGATGACTCGTATCCCAGATGCGTAGAGTCGCCTTTCCAACGTTGTAGGAGACGTAGATCCCAGCGTCTCTCTACACAAAACAGGCGTTCCACAGACAATAACAAGAAGCAAGACAATCGAAGAAGCATAGAATCGACGCAGTTGACCAAACGACGACGACGTCACTGTGCAGCAGCAGCACCAGCAGCACCAGCAGTAGCAGCAGCAGTAGCAGCAGTAGCAGCAGTAGCAGCAGTAGCAGCAGCAACAGCAGCAGTAGCAGCAGCAACAGCAGCAGTAGCAGCAGCAACAGCAGCAGTAGCAGCATCAGCAGCAGCAGCAGCATCAGCAGTAGCAGCAACAGCAGCAGTAGCAGCAGCAACAGCAGCAGTAGCAGCAGCAGCAGCAGTAGCAGCATGAGCAGCAGCAACAGCACCAGCAGCAGCACCAGCAGCACCAGCAGAAGCAGTAGCAGTAGCAGTAGCAGCATGAGCAGCAGCAACAGCAGCAGTAGCAGCAGCACAGCAAATCAGTAGCAGCATCAGCAGCAGCAGCAACAGCAGCAGTAGCAGCAGCAGCAGCACAGCAGTAGCAGTAGCAGTAGCAGCAGCAGCATCGCTTCAATTATTCCCTTCTAAGGATGAGTCATCGAACGCTCTATCATATATCAACTCTGATAGACAGAGGTCGAATTGAACGCGGCTGCGGTCACTCAGTCTAAATGATCGTCTGGAGCCAATCGGAAGAGTCTGCGTGAAGAAAGAGAGTGATGCAGATCATCTTCATTACAACGCAGCGTCTTTTAATAAACGGAAACTACAAACGACGTATACCGGTCCATACATTGGGGCGAATGGGGGGGGGGAGGGCTTGTGTACATGGCGTGGCACCCATTCAAAGGGGGCAGCAGCGGTCGTGAAGGATCTCACCCGATCAAGTCATCTCTGCGTGTGGATGTAATGTTCAGCTGAAATCAATGGTCAATGGAGGAAGAGTCGTGAGATGCATAGCATTATAGATAGTCTAACGATATATATATATATATATATATATATATATATATATATATATATATATAACACGAGAAAACTCTCCAATTTATTTCCTAAAACCCTTTGACCTTTGTTTAGCTATGCATCGTCTGTTGACATTTGCATATATATATATTATTATATAAGATGATAATATTAGACAGAAGGGCGACCTCCAATTACAGTCTCTGCAGAGCATTCAATGTCTAGTCGACTCTCCTTCAGATGATTGTGGTTCTTTAAAGCCCAACACAACACGTGGGTGATTGTTCTGTCTTCTTAATATGGTTTAAGCATATAGATACGAACCAGCTGGACTTCGATGAAGTCGTTCGATGTGGCGCTGACCAGTAGAAGTAGAACGGCGTTTCTCTGCATCGTCATGAATCCGAAGGCTAGGCGATCTGATCTTCTGTCGAGACCTTCTTGATCGACGACAACGAACGAAATAAGTCCACCAACCGATCCAAACAAATAGGCAATGCTATCTACAACGACAAAGAAGAAGAAACTGTAACAGACCACAACAACAACAACAGCTGTAGGACGACGACGTATTTTAATTATGTTATCCAAAGGCGGACATGAAAGATACTAGCTGCGACTTCTATAGATTGAAACTGAGGACCATAGCTGCAACAGTTGGACCTATTTTACTGCGATCCATGCGATGTGTAAAAAACCTGCGTCACAGGAACACTTGTTTATGACGATGCAAAGGCGATACTTTGGTTTGTAAAAAGACAGCAAAGGTCACTCGACCGACCGATTGGAAAACGTTGCTGTAGACCCTGAAAGACCCCATGGAGATGGAAAGAAGAACATTTAACCCAATTATTGATAAACGTTTTAGCGCCTCTCCAAGATAACTAGCCTACTCAGAGCAGGAATTTCCCGGCCGACCTCGATGATGGGAAAGAACGGTTATCAAGCGTTGTAGAAAGGCACGTGGAATTCATGGCTAATCAGCGCGCAGATCCAACTGGAGTCTCTTCCAGGTGGAAAGAGTGCGGTGCTGCATCGTTGGGAGGTGCATGCAAAGGAAACAACGAGTTCTTCACGTAGAACGTCAGACGAACGAATGTTTATCCGACCAAACAAACCTTATAATATTGGATGAAGAAATTCTAAGAAACCTTGCCATAGAGAGAATGCTCATTGTGCTGGGTTGGGTTTGGGTGGTGGGTGGGTGGGTGGGTGGGTGAGACAACGAGTTGAGTGAAGGAAGGAAGGAGGCAGTAAGTGGAGGAGGAGAAAACGAGAGAGTGAGAGGACGAGGCCGAAGCGATTGGTTTTACGCGAGTGCGGGACTAATGAGATGAGAGGCTAATTAGAGGAAATCTAATTAGAGACTGGAAGAAATCGGAAGTAATGAGATAGCTTAGAGTAGGACACGGAAAAGAGGAATAGGTGCGGAAGGGATGGAGTGGAGAGCTTTTATGAAGACGTATACTGGAAGACAGCGAAGGCGTAACTGAAGATGAAGACAAGCGTAGTTCGGCTTCTGATGCTGCGGCTTCTGATGTTGCTCTCTGCTAAGATGGCCGTTCATCAGCACCATCCTTTTCATTAAGCGAGGGAGGAGGAGGAGGAGGAGGAGGAGGAGGAGGAGAAATAGGAGGAGGAGAAAGAGGAGGAGAAGGAGGAAGAGAAAGATAAAGAGGAAGAGAAGAGGAAGAGGAAGAGGAAGAGGAAGAGGAAGAGGAAGAGGAAGAGGAAGAGGAAGAGGAAGAGGAAGAGGAAGAGGAAGAGGAAGAGG
>JACEVL010001121.1:47500-90000 GCA_020284085.1 Aporrectodea caliginosa
CTCACCTTGAAATAGATGCGTAATCTCACCTTGAAATAGATGCGTAATCTCACCTTGAAATAGATGCGTAATCTCACCTTGAAATAGATGCGTAATCTCACCTTGAAATAGATGCGTAATCTCACCTTGAAATAGTTGCGCAATCTCACCTTGAAATAGATGCGTAATCTCACCTTGAAATAGATGCGTAATCTCACCTTGAAATAGATGCGTAATCTCACCTTGAAATAGATGCGTAATCTCACCTTGAAATAGATGCGTAATCTCACCTTGAAATAGATGCGTAATCTCACCTTGAAATAGATGCGTAATCTCACCTTGAAATAGATGCGTAATCTCACCTTGAAATAGATGCGTAATCTCACCTTGAAATAGATGCGTAATCTCACCTTGAAATAGATGCGTAATCTCACCTTGAAATAGATGCGTAATCTCACCTTGAAATAGATGCGTAATCTCACCTTGAAATAGATGCGTAATCTCACCTTGAAATAGATGCGTAATCTCACCTTGAAATAGATGCGTAATCTCACCTTGAAATAGATGCGTAATCTCACCTTGAAATAGATGCGCAATCTCACCTTGAAATAGATGCGTAATCTCACCTTGAAATAGATGCGTAATCTCACCTTGAAATAGATGCGTAATCTCACCTTGAAATAGATGCGTAATCTCACCTTGAAATAGATGCGTAATCTCACCTTGAAATAGATGCGTAATCTCACCTTGAAATAGATGCGTAATCTCACCTTGAAATAGATGCGTAATCTCACCTTGAAATAGATGCGTAATCTCACCTTGAAATAGATGCGTAATCTCACCTTGAAATAGATGCGTAATCTCACCTTGAAATAGATGCGTAATCTCACCTTGAAATAGATGCGTAATCTCACCTTGAAATAGATGCGTAATCTCACCTTGAAATAGATGCGTAATCTCACCTTGAAATAGATGCGTAATCTCACCTTGAAATAGATGCGTAATCTCACCTTGAAATAGATGCGTAATCTCACCTTGAAATAGATGCGTAATCTCACCTTGAAATAGATGCGTAATCTCACCTTGAAATAGATGCGTAATCTCACCTTGAAATAGATGCGTAATCTCACCTTGAAATAGATGCGTAATCTCACCTTGAAATAGATGCGTAATCTCACCTTGAAATAGATGCGTAATCTCACCTTGAAATAGTTGCGCAATCTCACCTTGAAATAGATGCGTAATCTCACCTTGAAATAGATGCGTAATCTCACCTTGAAATAGATGCGTAATCTCACCTTGAAATAGTTGCGCAATCTCACCTTGAAATAGATGCGTAATCTCACCTTGAAATAGATGCGTAATCTCACCTTGAAATAGATGCGTAATCTCACCTTGAAATAGATGCGTAATCTCACCTTGAAATAGATGCGTAATCTCACCTTGAAATAGATGCGTAATCTCACCTTGAAATAGTTGCGCAATCTCACCTTGAAATAGATGCGTAATCTCACCTTGAAATAGATGCGTAATCTCACCTTGAAATAGATGCGTAATCTCACCTTGAAATAGATGCGTAATCTCACCTTGAAATAGATGCGCGATCTCACCTTGAAATAGATGCGTAATCTCACCTTGAAATAGTTGCGCAATCTCACCTTGAAATAGATGCGTAATCTCACCTTGAAATAGATGCGTAATCTCACCTTGAAATAGTTGCGCAATCTCACCTTGAAATAGATGCGCGATCTCACCTTGAAATAGATGCGTAATCTCACCTTGAAATAGATGCGTAATCTCACCTTGAAATAGATGCGTAATCTCACCTTGAAATAGATGCGTAATCTCACCTTGAAATAGATGCGCGATCTCACCTTGAAATAGATGCGTAATCTCACCTTGAAATAGATGCGTAATCTCACCTTGAAATAGATGCTGAAAGTTGCGTAGAATTTAATCTTGATAATGACGTAGGCAGCGGAAGTAGTAAACATGACCGGAAATCGAACGGCCCCATCGAAGAAAAAGCGCTCTTCCGTTACGTCATTTCCTGGAGTAACGATGACGTTGGTTTCGTTGCCCTTAGAAATCGATGACGCGTCACCTCCGCTGATGACGTAATTGTCACCAGGAGCTTTGAATTCACGATCTATAATTCATTTTTGCGAAAATAAGGCTATGTAGGCCTAAATAAAATATAGAAATGAAAGTTTTGTTCACATGCCTTTAGCTTGTTTGCATCGCGTTGCTGCTGGGTCGTTTTTCGATGGGGAGGGGATGTGGGGCTTGTAAGTTGCAACCAGACTTGCATTGCGACTCTCTTCATGAGTCTGAATTCTCTTCCAATGATTTCAAACCTTTGAACGTATCTGATGATATATAGCTAACATACACGTTATATAGTAGGTTAACACTGGCAGGCTATATAACACACAGACTGCTAATATAGAGCTCTTAATGTTAAATGAAATTGTCTATGATTCAGTCGTTCAGAGGACTGTGCTGATTAATTCCTATTATCGGGTAAACCTTTGTAACAGGATCTGCTCTGACTTTGTATTTCGATGGCTTTGTTATCGGCTGAGAATATAGATGAGTCACTTTCCTGTAACATGTTAAATTCACTAAAAAAATTGTTTTCCCAAATTTCATTGTTTTAACAAATCTTGAATAGGCTATTTCTATTTCACAAATATACATTTGGTTTGGCACTAATATGTAAATGTAGCAAGTTTTCGGTAGAGAAAAATAGCCTTACTAAAATATTTGTCCACTCCGTTATATATTAAATGGTGCCTGAATAGGCCAATGAAATTACATGTGTTTGGTGTCTGAATGGGCCAATGAAATGACATGTGTCTGGTGTCTGATGGGTTAATTAAATGACATGTGTTTGGTGTCTGAATGGGCCAATGAAATTACATGTGTTCGGTGTCTGAATGGGCCAATGAAATGACATGTGTCTGGTGTCTGATGGGTTAATTAAATGACATGTGTTTGGTGTCTGAATGGGCCAATGAAATTACATGTGTTTGGTGTCTGAATGGGCCAATGAAATTACATGTGTTTGGTGTCTGAATGGGCCAATGAAATTACATGTGTTTGGTGTCTGAATGGGCCAATGAAATGACATGTGTTTGATGTCTGAATAGGCTAATTAAATTACACTTGTTTGGTGTCTGAATAGGCTAATTAAATTACACTTGTTTGGTGTCTGATGGGTTAATTAAATGACATGTGTTTTGAGTCAGCTGGGCCATTTAATTGACAAGCATGTTTGTCTGACGACATATGAGAGTGAATTACTCAACAACTGATTCGTCACGAAACTTTCAGGTTTAGCAATTTAACCAATTAAAAAATTAAAATAATAAGAAATCGTGAAACTATACGAAATCTTTTCATGGGATCCGCGGCGTCCGGTGGATCAGTTTCTTTTGGGTTGAAGTCCACGGAGAACAACGAAACAACGTTGTTCCCTGGGGAACAACGTCCGGACAAATCCATTTCACGTGTCGCCGCCGCTCAAAACACCAAAGCCATCGTATGATTAGGAAAAGGCGCTATATAAGTTGCTATACACAGACATAAGTTACGACGATTTTTGGCCAATAGGGCCAGGTAGTGCCAGTCTCAAGCCTGGAAAAGGAGGAGGACGAGGTCAACGGCCTTTGTTGTCATAAGATGGCGGCGTCAAACAGTGTGGACACTGTACTAAGAGGAGAGTGGACGGTTGCTGGTCACACGATGTGTCTCTTCCTACCTAAGGAAGTATATGAAACGAACGCATCCATACACAGCAACGGAGCACATACTGTATAGCGTCTGGATATAAAAACAATAGGAGATCTATTACACTAGACATATATATATATATATATGTATATATATATATATTTATTACACTAGACATATATATATATATATTTATATATATTATTATGTAGTGGTCTGGACGTGCGTGCGATTGTGGCTCGTGTCGACGGCGACTACTGTTCCGATGCTTAATAAGCAGAATATTGGACTCATCTGCATCGACGAAGAATCCAATCAGAAAATTCTTCCCACGGAAATTATATAGTATATATATATATGTGTGTTTATATATATATATATATATATATACGCTCACACGCACGCTCACACGCACACACACGTATATATATCAATGAATGTAATCCTGCTAGCATGTACATATATTTTCATACCAATATAAATATACATATATTATAGGCCTACATACACGTAACTTGTGACGTAAGCATTATGTTACGGAGACAAATTATGCGCATAGATCTGGAGCATCTGCGTTGGTTATCGAATGACGCATTCGTCTGTTAACACAGACAGTTCCTCCCTCCCTCCCTTCCTCTCTCCCTCCCTTCCTCTCTCCCTTCCTCTCTCCCTCCCTCCCTCCCTCCCTTCCTCCCTTCCTCCCTCCCTTCCTTCCTCCCTCCCTTCCTTCCTCCCTCCTCTGCATCTAATATTAATGTTGCTCAATCCATTGTCTTAGACTCAACGGCGGCGACTGTCTGTCTACCTCTCTGTCTACCTCTCTGTCTAACTGTATGTCTAATTGTTTCTGTGTGTCTGGCTTTCAGTCTGATGATTGTCTGTCAATTTGTCTACTTCTGCTCATCAATGTCTTGCCTTTATCTCCTCCTTCTTCTCCTTCTCCTTCTCTTCTTCCTCATTCTTCTTCTCCCCTCCTTCTCCTTCTCGTGACCTTGTTTCGGCCAGAGCAGGAGCGAGTCCACGTCTGCATCGAATCCTATGTTATATACGACTAGGCGTAGTTACCCGGATTCGCACGGTTTATCTCTAACTTACTGTATATGTTATTTTTTGCCCGGGCTAAATATTGTAGACGATGCTCGGCCTATCATTCTCGAAGTTTTTGTGGGACAGACTATAATTAGTAACGACTATTCTCGTAACATCGCAAGAGAACGTTGCATAAGAATGACATACCGCTAAAGTGTTCCATTCGCGAGGGTCATTTTCAGGGCGACGTCGTGGTTTTATGACGAATGCGCCTGATTTGCGTATTTAGCCCCGCCTTGACCTCAAGGTGGGCTATTCAATTATTTTCTTCATTTCAATTCAATTTATTTTTCAAACGTAACACAACATAATAACATAAAGGATTAGCCACAATTCTATCACAACTAGAAGATTCATCATGTTTAAGCAGTGAAGGTAATAAATGATCGAAATTAAAATATGATAACCATTTAGTCAGTAGGTAGGCACAGCAACTAACGTGGGCCAGGTGATTTGGGAGCAACAGACACCCCCAAAGGGACAAGTCCGGCTGAGGCGGGCCTAAGTAGCACGGGCAGAAAAATTAATAGATGACGGAGATTTCCATCATCATCATCATCATCATCATCATCATCATCATCATCATCACGGCCCATGGGTTCAGTGCCCATTGGTGTCAATCGCATCTCCATTTGTCTCTCTCCTGCACCATTCTGCTAAGTTTGTGGATTTCCATTCCGCACCAGTCCGCGACGTCATCCAGCCATTCCCTGCACGGCCTTCCCCTAACCCCGTTTCCGTTCATCATCCCAAAGATGACCTGTTTGACGCGTCTGCCGTTTCCCATTCTGCACACATGTCCAAATTAGTTTAGTTTTCTCTCCATTATTATTTTGTTTGATATTTTGTGTTTCCCACTCTCGCGCGCACCTCCACGTTTGTTATCTTCTGCTCCCATCTGATGCGAAGTATCCTCCTGTATAGCATCTCATCTCGAATGCCAATAGCTTGTTTGTTTCCCGCTTGCGTAAGGTTCATGCCTCGCATGCATACAGCAGTATACACCGACCAAAAGAAAGAGTGAGTGAGTGAGGGAGACAGAGACAGAGACAGATATAGAGAGACAGAGACAGACAGAGACAGACAGATAGAACGACAGATAGAGAGACAGAGAGACCAAGACCGAGACAGAGACAGAGATACAGAGACAGAGACAGAGACAGACAGAGAGACAGAGACAGACAGACGGTGACTGAGAGACAGAAAGACAGATACAGACAGAGACAGATACAGAGAGAGACAGAGCGAGAGAGACAGAGCGAGAGCGACAGAGACACAGAGACACAGACAGACAGACAGGCAGACAGAGACAGAGACAGGGAAACTTCGATTGGATCTATTGATAACTTGAAGTACTTTAACCCGTTTTTGCCCAAATTTTATTTTAGCTTCATTGTCATTTATGTTACACAGTTTGATACTACAGTAGAATAACCATGCCACCTAATTTTTCATTTATTTTAAGAAATTCCATATAATTTTTTTATTTTGTTTCTATGGTCCAATATTGGAACACTGGGCACAAGTGGGGGCGGACAATAACATTATCCACGCCAACGCCACCAAATACAGCAATGATTATTTCAAGTGAAGTTACCAAGCACAAATGTTCTAGCTGCTATCACAGTGCTGCATAGAAAGAGTTGAGGTCCATATTCAGTATACTTGTGCCCTAGTTCAAACAGAGAACAGAAAAATATTCCAAAAATGACCATTTTCCATGCAAACAAGTGGCGTAAGAAAATATTTTGAAGCAGGCTTCATGAAGGTTGACCTTGCATTTATTAGGCCTACACATTTTAATTATATTCTGTTGGCATGGAGTGCAACTGTTCTGATTGACTGCAGGTGATGAAAAGTGATGTTTGACTGCAGGTGTTGAAGAGTGATAAGTAGGCCTATGGCCAAACCGAACAGGTACCGGTACATGATGTTCCAAGCACTATGGTTTTTGGTCAAGCCTTTGCGTCATTTGCGCATTTTATCAGACGAGTCTTCACGACTGCCTTCCGAAACTCCAAGAAACCGATGAACAAACGCAGTTCCTTCATTGGTTTCTTGTACAGCTGCCAAACAGGTATTCGTCATGTACACTGGTCTCGATACCAAACTAAAAAAAACTTGCCACCACCATTTTACTGATCGCTCACCAACTCTATAGAATACTCTAATATAATTCAGGGCCATATGATCAACACCTCAGGTGAACATGCTATATTTCACAACTGGACAGGGCTAGCCTACACACCGAACATCTGGCAGGCTTATCTGACAAGACTTTTTTCTCCGCTGACGTACAATGCATACCTGGTCCATTTGGATTTTCACCGTGAACGTCACTGATCATGTACATCGACCGATTGTCATCCCACACAACAACAAGAAAACTCGACTATGCATCAGCTTATTTATTGTCAACGGACTTTCGTGGCTGCTTAGCAAAATTAATATCTTACTCGCGTTACTGGCCAGCACTGCAATGTGTTGGGCATGACCATGTATTCTTAGCCACAGCCTCTAGAATCAGCAAGGTTCAATTAGATGAATAAGTGGATAACCGTAGAACTTGAAGGGATTGCCGTCCAGAGCCGCACTGGCACCTGGAACCAAATCCTTGAAACCTATCGTTCGCTCAGAATGTTTATGGTTCCACCAGTTTGTTCATCGGCAATATCTTCTTCGCTCTGGTGTGCATGAAATGTGTGTATCTATGCACGTATGTATGTATGTATGCATGCATGTATCCATGATGATGCAAAATAAAAAATCCTATGCTTATATGCGAATAAGTTCGCTTAACCAAGCTAAATTTAATTGTGCAATGCAATATCAGTGGCGTAGAGCGATATGCGGTAGCGAGAATCTTCCACCCCACTTGTGCCCAGTGTTCCAATAATGGAACATACAATATAATTGCAAAAAGTCCAAACTAAAGTTCGTCCTAGAAACTAATTAAAATTATCATGGAATATAAGTGGTATTAGAGTAATTATTAGTATCTGCGCCAGCATAGTTCAGGGATCGGGCTTGGGACCTGCTAACTTTATAACAGCTATTTCAAAACTCAAGACGGTCCACCCTTCAAACAGGTTAATCAAATATGATGATGACACTTATCTCCTGATACCCGCCTCACACAGTGCAACGATCTTTGCAGAACTAGACCACGTCACAGATTGGGCTGCAACCTGTAACTTAAAACTGAACTCAAAAAGACCTTTGAAATGGTGATTCGTCGGCCACGGGGGCGTGCTGGGCGAGACGCGGTTCCGATTACTACTCCGGGACTGACAAGGGTCTCCAGCATGGTCATCTTGGGCGTTACAATGAATGAAGCTTTGAGTTTCGAGTCACACATCACCCGTATACGTTGTCAGGCCAGACAATCGCTGTATGCCTAGCGCATCCTCGTGGCGCATGGTCTTTCAGGCCCTATGCTATACGACGTGGTTCGTGCTACAACGGTGGCCCGAATGCTCTATGCTGCTCCGGCTTGGTAGGGATTTGCAGGGCAGCAAGAAAAGAACCGCCTTCAGTCGGCGATGCGGCGTCTGATTCGTCTGCGGTACCTGCCAGAGGACAGTCCATCGTTTGAGCATCTTTGCAACACTGCCGACTCACGCCTCTTCTCTGCGGTCCTAGGAAACCCGGGGCATGTACTCCATGGACTACTCCCCCAAAAAGCCGCTCCCCTACACCCTGCGCCCGAGATTACATGACCGTTTTATTCCACAAGCTGACAATCTTTCACGCAGATTGTTTATTATAAAAATGTTATACTCTGTATAAATGTATGTACACCAAAGTGCGGATATGCAATTGGTTGAATAAAGAATATACTTACTTACTTACTTACTTACTTACTTACTTACCAAAAACAACAACTTCTAAAAAAGATCTTAATTTATATTAATTTTAAATATATGTAACTTTTCATCGCAATTTGTTGAATTTTTTTTACACAAAAGTGTTTATAAAGACCGTATCTCACAACTATTAGTTATTCAAAATAAATTTTTTGATAGATATATCTTAGAAAAACTGTTTACAACGGCAGGTGATGATTTATATTCACTATATAGCACAAACTACAAGTAAGTAAATTATTTTCAAAATGTTTGGGTTAACCTAACCCAATTCGCGTCTTCCATCTCGTTGCATTTAACTCAGGTCCATATGATACCTCTGAATCCTTACTCTAAATTCCATAGGCCTATATCGTTATGATGCTGGCTATAGATGCTGGCCACTTATTAATTACACACATGTGATGACAAGTTAATCATTAGTCTGAGGCTATAATGTCTTCGCACAGCATTAGGCTTATAAGATAATATCGTGTGGTCTTAAGGACATCGCTACACATACATTCATACACGCATACCGCATACATAAACAACTGACTGACTGACTGACCGACTGACTGACTGACTGACTGACTGACTGACTGACTGACTGATTGATTGACTGATTGATTGACATCCATCCATCCATTCGTCCATCCATCCGTCCGTCCTTCCGTCCATCCATCCGTCCGTCCTTCCGTCCGTCCTTCCATCCATCCATCCATCCGTCCGTCCTTTCGTCCATCCATCCGTCCGTCCTTTCGTCCATCCATTCGTCCATCCATCCGTCCATCCATCCGTCCGTCCATCCGTCCGTCCTTTCGTCCTTCCATCCATCCATCCATCCATCCGTCCGTCCTTCCGTCCATCCATCCGTCCGTCCTTCCGTCCGTCCTTCCGTCCTTCCATCCATCCCTCCGTCCTTCCGTCCTTCCGTCCGTCCTTCCGTCCTTCCATCCATCCGTCCGTTCTTCCGTCCTTCCATCCATCCGTCCGTCCTTCCATCCATCCATCCATCCGTCCGTCCTTTCGTCCATCCATTCGTCCATCCATCCGTCCATCCATCCGTCCGTCCTTCCGTCCGTCCTTCCGTCCTTCCATCCATCCATCCATCCGTCCGTCCTTTCGTCCATCCATCCGTTCGTCCTTTCGTCCATCCATTCGTCCATCCATCCGTCCGTCCTTCCATCCATCAATCTGTCCGTCCTTCCATCCATCCATCTGTCCGTCCTTCCATCCATCCATCTGTCCGTCCTTCCATCCATCCATCTGTCCGTCCTTCCATCCATCCCTCATTCCATCTATCCATCTGTCCGTCCTTCCATCCATCAGTCTGTCCTTCCGTCCATCCGTCCGTCTTTCCATCCATCCATCATCCGTCCTTCCGTCCATACATCCAACGCCGAATCATTTCTTACACTCTGTACGATATTTGTTTCTAAGTTACTTGCCTCTCTATGATTTTGTGATCAATGCCGTGCATGGAATCTGTGGAGGACGTCTTATTGATCCATTGCTCTTACCATTCAATCTCTTTGTCAGAACGACGTATATATATATATATACATATATATACATATATATATATATATATATATATATGGCAGCGGCCAATGCGACAGTCAGCAAACGACATATTATGTGGTCGATAGCAAGTATAATATCTGTATCATTGTTTGACCCTACTCCTCCTCCTTCTCCCACTACTCCTCCTCCACTTCCTATTCCTCCTCCTCCTTCTCCCACTCCTCCTCCACTTCCTATTCCTCCACCTCCTCCTCCTCCTCTTCTTCCTCCTCCTCCTCCTCCTCTTCTTCCTCTTCCTCTTCCTCTTCCTCTTCCTCTTCCTCTTCCTCTTCCTCTTCCTCTTCCTCTTCCTCTTCTTCTTCTTCTTCTTCTTCTTCTGGTGGTGGTGGTGGTGGTGGAGGTGATGATGATGACGATGAAGTTGATGACGATGACGATACGGCCTGTGTAAACATCATTTCGATCCAACCTTTTCTAGCGCTCGTATCTGTGGCGCCCGGAAAAGTAATTACGCAGATGAAGAGACATGATTTCTTTACGACAGCGATAATAGAAGACATTTCGGCAACGAGCCATCGCCTCCTTCCTCCTCCTCCTCCTCCTCCTTCGTCCCTTTCCTCCTCCTCCCTCTCCTTCTCTTCTTCCTCCTCCTCCTCTCCTCCTCCTCCTCCTTCGTCCCTTTCCTCCTCCTCCATCTCCTTCTCTTCTTCCTCCTCCTCCTCTCCTCCTCCTCCTTTTCCTTCCCTTGTTCTTCCTCCCCCTCCTCCTCCCTCTCCTCTCTCTCCTCTCCTCCTCCTCCCTTTCCTTCCCTTCTTCCTCCTCCTCCTCCTTCTCCTTCTCTCTCTCTCCTCTCTTCCTCCTCCCTTTCCTTCTCTCTCTCCTCTCCTCCTCTCCTCCTCCTCCTCATCCTCCTCCCTTTCCTTCTTCCTCCTCCTCCTCCCTCTCCTTCTCTCTCCTCTCCTCCTCCTCTCCTCCTCCTCCTCCTCCTGTTCCTTCCCTTCTTCCTCCTCCTCCTCCTCCTCCTCTCGTCCTCCTCCTTCCTGTCCTTCTCTCTCCTCTCTTCCTCCTTCTCCTCCTCGCTTTCCTTCTCTCTTCTTCCTCCTCCTCCTCTCCTCCTCCTCCTCCCTTTCCTTCCCTTCTTCCTCCTCCTCCTCCTCCTCTCTTTCCTTCCCTTCTTCCTCCTCCACCTCCTCCTCCCTCTTCTCTCTCTCTCTCCTCCTCCTCCCTTTTCTTCTCTTCTTCCTCCTCCTCCTCCTCCTCCTCCTCCTCCTCCTCCTCCTCCTGCTCCCTTTCCTTCCCTTCATCCTCCTCCTCCTCCTCCCTTTTTCTTTTCTTCTTCCTCCTCCTCCTCTCCTCCTCCTCCCTTTCCTTCTTTTCTTCCTCCTCCTCCACCTCCTTCTCATCCTCCTCCTCCCTTTCCTTCCCTTCTTCCTCCTCCCTCCTCCTCCTCCTCTCTTTCCTTCTCTTTCTTTCTCCTCTTCCTCCTCCTCTCCTACTCCTCCTCCTCCTCTCTTTCCTTCTTCTTCTCTCCTCCTCCTCCTCCTCCTCTCCTACTCCTCCTCTCTTTCCTTCCCTTCTTCTTCCTCCTCGTCCCTTTCCTTCTCTTCTTCCTCCTCCTGCTTAACAATTACCTCGGTAGTTTGGATTAGCTGAAAAGAGGAATCCCAACAGCCGCAAGGACAATCTTGATGTTACTGTTGACACAAGTAAAGGTTGTAAAGGCTGCATTCTTTTGTTGTACTGCTAATGGTAAACGTAACAATTGATGTTTTAGGAGCCACTTCGTCATCCCATAGTAACTACGATAACCCTAACCATAACCCTAACCATTACCCTAACCCTAACCATAACCCTAACCATAACCCTATCTACAGATGAAACGGAATTTTCGACATGAATAAAGGCTCTGTATTTCTTGGAATTTATTGCTCCATTTTCGCATTCAATGAAGTCCTTCTCTTCAACCTCTTCTTTCAATTCTTCTGCATCATCACTGTCCTCTCGTTAATCCGCTTGTTCAACCTCTTCTTCCACTTCTACCTCCTCTTTGTCTTCTTCTCCTTCCGCTCCTTCCTCTTCTTCACCACCTCCATCTTCCTCTGCTTTTACTCTCTTTCTTCCCTCTGTTCTTCCTCCTCCTCTTCTCCTTCTTCCTCTCCATCCTTCTAGCTACGTAACTTCTCTTTCTGTGCAGCATAGTTGTATTTCAATACGATACAATACAACTGATATTGCCCTCCTTCGAGACAAAAACTACCTACGAACTAGACCACATGACTTTACTATCCCTCCCAAAGACGATCGAAACTTTATTTCTCAGGTACTTTATAAGGGTATACTCTGAAATTTACATTCAATATCTGTTATTTCCTTATTACATCAGCAGGTATGAGGACGGACTTCTAACTGCGTCATTAGCTATTTTCTGTTTGTAGCAAGTTGCGTCTGTGTCATATATATATATATATATATATATATATATATATATATATATATATATATATATATATATATATATATATATATATATATATATATATATATATATTAACGAGAGGACAGTGATGATGCAGAAGAATTGAAAGAAGAGGTTGAAGAGAAGAGCTTGGAGTCATTATGATTAAACGAATATTGATTGATTGATTGATCCAAAGTTCAGAAGTGCACACACGGCCATGCGACAGAACATCGATGGCGCTGAGCAATTCTGAGTAAAGGACTTGACCAAGGTCCCAACACACTAGCTACCTCGGGCGAGACTCGAATCCGGACTGTCCGCGTTACAGGCCAGACTTCATAACCAATCGGCGGCCACCGTGCCGCGGTCTGTCTGTCTCTGTCTGTCTGTCTCTGTCTGTCTGTCTCTGTCTGTCTGTCTCTGTCTCTCTACGTGTCCGCCTAGATATGCAAGGCTCGTCGTTGGCGTCATTTAGAAACGCTAAGATTCCGACGTAGAAAGGCAGAGACCATTTCTCCCTCAACAGGTCATTAAATGTCTAGCAGCTGTTACATAATAATTATTAACGGTTATAATGATCTCGCTCTCTGTATATCTTAGTGATGTGCACTGATTTTTTACCGGTAAAAAATCCGCATTATATTTTACCGTGGAAAAAATGGTAAAATATGATACAAAATGATTAAAATGGTAAATGCTTAAAGTTTTATTTCTTTTCACTTAGGGCCTATTAAATATCAGAATGAATATTATAGATATATTAGTAACAATATTCACTTAAGTTTTTCAATGTCAGCTTCATTCACACAATTGTAGCAACTGATCATAAGCTTTGTGTCGCATTGATATGCACTTTGCTGTGTATAATTCTTTCTTTCTTTCTGTTCATGGGCTCATCACCAGTTGGTGTTGAGTCTGTTGACTGCATGTCTCACTGTCTTTCTCCACTCACTTCGATCCTGTGCCACCAGACTCATCCTTTGCACACCTAGTTTGCACCAATCCCTGCATCACCAAACCCTAATTTCTATGATATGGGCTTGCCTTGAATTTGAAAATAATGTAGGATGATTGCTGAATTGTGTTGAAATAGGCTAATACTTGGTTAGTTCTTACTAAATATTCAACTACTTTTTGTGCACCATTTTCTTTAGCAGAATCCACCTATGAAATTGCCCAACAAGTGGCAATATTAGGCTACTGTAGGGCCAAATAGACAGCTACACTGGAGCCTACTTATTATTTACTTCTCTAAATTCTACTTACTAGAACTGATAAGTTGTAGTTTTTTAAAGTGAACTAGACCTGATATATAAAACTACCAAATATCAGAATAGTTTTCATCTGAGCTGAATCACTTACAACAATTATTGCACTTTGTGACAGTAGACGAAAACTTACTTTGTAATAAAAATGTGTTTCTCATAAACAAACTATCTAGGCCCTATTTAGCATTTCAGTAGGACTACTCAGGCATTTCAGTATTATTCTGTAACTGATAAATGGCTAAATACACTATTGGGGAACATGACCAAGATATTACATCACTGAAATGGTTTTTTTAACCATTTTTTACCATATTTTACCAATTCGAATTTTTTACCGCAAAAAATATTTTACCGGTAAATTTACATCGCTAGTATATCTAAATGAAGAAGATGATGAGAATCATTCGAGAGTGAAATTCTTAACGACCGCTGCCCCTCTGTATGGGTGCCACACCATTTTTAAAGGTCCCCATCTGCGAACCGTGCTAAGCCACTAGATTCACTGCGAAGTTTCTCTCTCTCTGTCTGTCTCTCTCTGCCTCTGTCTGTCTGTCTGTCTGTCTGTCTCTGCCTGTCTCTGCCTGTCTCTGTCTCTCTGTGTCTCTCTGTGACTGTGTGTGTGTGTGTGTCTCTCTCTCTCTCTGCCTCTGTCTGTCTGTCTCTATCTCTGTGCCTCTGTCTGTCTGTCTGTCTTTCTCTCTCTCTGTGCCTCTGTCTGTCTGTCTCTATCTCTGTGCCTCTGTCTGTCTGTCTGTCTATCTCTCTCTCTGTCTCTATGTGTCTCTCTCTGTGTGTCTCTGTCTCTCTGCGTGTGTGTGTGTCTCTCTCTCTCTGTCTCTGCCTCTGTCTGTCTGCCTGTCCATCTTTCTCTCTCTCTGTGCCTCTGTCTGTCTGTCTCTATCTCTGTGCCTCTGTCTGTCTGTCTGTCTATCTCTCTCTCTGTCTCTATGTGTCTCTCTCTGTGTGTCTCTGTCTCTCTGCGTGTGTGTGTGTCTCTCTCTCTCTGTCTCTGCCTCTATCTGTCTGCCTGTCCATCTTTCTCTCTCTCTGTGCCTCTGTCTGTCTGTCTCTATCTCTGTGCCTCTGTCTGTCTGTCTATCTCTCTCTCTGTCTCTATGTGTCTCTCTCTGTGTGTCTCTGTCTCTCTGCGTGTGTGTGTGTGTGTGTGTGTCTCTCACCGAATCAGCTCACTGATTATATTAGAATAAAATTCATTAGTCTGCTGATGAAGTGAACCTCAGCTGGATTTCTGAGCATCACTGAACACAACCAACCCTTTCTCATAAATTGTCTGTACAGAGACGGAGAAGATATTCCAGCACTATAGAAATAATTGTGAAGATAAATTTCACTCGATTACTAACTGCAACAATCTGTTCTGACTTCAAACTCAACACTCATAATAATTATGGTCCATACTACAAACCATACAATTACTGCGACCTTTTATAACATGTGTAGACTATCCTCAGACCATACACCCGATACCTTCTCATACCTTCTTATACCCTCCAAACCCACATGCGTATACCTGCCGCACCCTCACCGTTTTGCGGTCATGGCCTACATCTGAACACACTGTAGTACGTAGGCGTCCATACCCTAACCCTGTGTGTGTTTGCATGTGTGTGTTTGCATGTGTGTGTTTGCATGTGTGTGTTTGCATGTGTGTGTTTGCATGTGTGTGTTTGCATGTGTGTGTTTGCATGTGTGTGTTTGCATGTGTGTGTTTGCATGTGTGTGTTTGCATGTGTGTGTTTGCATGTGTGTGTTTGCATGTGTGTGTTTGCATGTGTGTGTTTGCATGTGTGTGTTTGCATGTGTGTGTTTGCATGTGTGTGTTTGCATGTGTGTGTTTGCATGTGTGTGTTTGCATGTGTGTGTTTGCATGTGTGTGTTTGCATGTGTGTGTTTGCATGTGTGTGTTTGCATGTGTGTGTTTGCATGTGTGTGTTTGCATGTGTGTGTTTGCATGTGTGTGTTTGCATGTGTGTGTTTGCATGTGTGTGTTTGCATGTGTGTGTATGTATGCTTAGTGCATGCGCGTGTGAGTGTTTGTGCGTGTGTATGCATGTATGCATGTAAGTATGTAGTATGTATAGCGAACACTTGGCTCCGTTTCTGCTTCCGTCCAATTGACGCGACGTCGGCTAAGCTTGTTTCAACATCGTCCATTGCTTTTCACGCAGACTGAGACGCAGGTAAAATGACGCACCCTTACAGGCAGGGTGATGGACGCATACAGGCAGGGTGATGGACGCATACAGGCAGGGTGATCCACGCATACAGGCAGGGCTATGCACGCATACAGGCAGCCAGACACTGAGCAGCGGAGACGTTGCTAGACCAGATGAGCTGTCGATTTAGCTAAATTGGTTGTCGAATAGGAAAAAAAATTAGAAGAGGTTTCATTATCGGAAGAGACTCAGAAGGAGAGAAGGAGGAGGAGGAGGAAGAGGAGGATGAGAAGGAAGAGGCGGAAGAGGAGGAAGAGGAGGAAGAGGAGGATGAGAAGGAAGAGGAGGAGGAGGAGGAAGAGGAGGAGGAGTAGAAAAAGAAGGACGAGGATGAGAAAAAGGAGGTGGACGACAAAGATTACAAGGAGGAGGACAACGACGAGAAGGAAGAGGAGGATGATAAGGAAGAGGAGGAGGAGGAGGGGAGAAATAAAAGTAGGATGAGGAGAAGGGGAGGAGGAGAAGGAGTAGGAAAAGAGAAGGAGGAGGAGGAAGAAGAGGAGTAAGGAGAGGAGGGACGGAGGAGTAGAGAAAGAGGAGAAGGAGAAGAGAAGGAGGAAAAGGAGGAGAGGAAAAGGAGGAGGAGAGGAGTTGGAGGCGGAGGAGAAGGAGGACGACGACAAAGAGTAGGAGGAGGAGCAGTAGGAGGCGGAGAAGGAAGAGGAGGAAGAGGAAGAGGAGGACTGGAATGGCGCTGAAACACGATTTCGATCCTGACTTGCTTTGGACATCCATTCCAACTTATCTGCAGCTCAATTGCATCATTGTACCGTTATGTCTCTGTCTCTGCGTGTTTGTGTCTCTGTCTCTGTTTCTGTCTGTCTGTCTGTCTGTCTGTCTGTCTCTCTTCGTCTGCCATCATGTCTGCCTCTTTCCCTCTGTTGGTCTGTTATTTTTTTGTCTCTTCGTCTGTATGCCAAGCATGAATGAGTCATCTCTGTATGTCATCTCTCGAGTCATCTCTAATTAGTTGAGTCAAATTTCTTATAATTCCTCCGCTACTACGGGAAATCGTGGTGCGTTAATATGAGCTCAGAAGTTGTGCGCCACAGCGCACGAGCGCAGCTTAGACATCTATCCGGCCTTGAATTATAGTAGTAACAGATTAAACAATCAAAACAATTATAGTCTATAATAGTTCAGACAAGTTACAGGTGTACATAATAAACACAAAACTTATATATAGGAATATTTGTAGACATTGATACGGTGTATGATTTATGGAAAACTGAATAAGGAAGAAGAGAAATTGCACAGAATTTGTAACGTAAAACAGTTGTACTTTAAATCAAATGTCAGATGTTCGTATACTGCGTATACTTTTTGTGTCTTTCAAAGTTATCACAAAAAGGAGCAGTTAAATTTGTTTTAAAGAAATTTTAAGAGTTTACGTTGAATTGGTGCTCACAAATTAAGACATGGAAAAAATGTGCTCACAAAGAAAAAATTTGTTAAAAGTAATTTGCTCAATGCATGTCGTAAGATGAGGCTGAAAGATGGATACGAGTAGGAAGGGGACAGAGGTCATAAAAGGAAAGGGCGAAGGGAGACACGAAGGAATGTCCATTGATTGGAGAGTGGTTGCGATAGAGATGGCTGATTGACAGGTGCACGGGTGCTAAAGGTGACAGGAGAATCATGATAGGAGATACGATACGATAAAGTTTGGAGAGGAGAGAAGAGTTCAACTGCACCACTTCCCGTACTCTCGTAGTGCCAGTCAGAAGCCTGACTAAACGAGGAGGGCAACAATCATCATCTTTGCTATAGCACAGCGTCGTTAAACAGAGGTCAACTAACCAAGAAGAGAATATTTCGCTAAACCGACGCTTAAGCGGGCAAATCCGGAACAAGCCGAAGATCTATTCAGCAAATCGTCATCTCTTAAAACCGCGAGACGTGA
Organism: Aporrectodea caliginosa; assembly: GCA_020284085.1. Lineage (NCBI taxonomy): Eukaryota > Metazoa > Annelida > Clitellata > Crassiclitellata > Lumbricidae > Aporrectodea > Aporrectodea caliginosa. The sequence goes on from JACEVL010001121.1 coordinate 65,542, forward strand.
CGATTGACGGAAGCGATTTGTGGACAGTTGACTTGGTTTGGTAAACGTCGTTGTATGATTGCGTTTTAAATATCTGTATTAATAATATATTAAATACTTGAAAATACGTCTCAGTGTCTTTGGACAATTTATGACACGCACGAGCTGCAATTATAGGTCTAAGGCTGTTGAAGATTAAGCCGCCGCTGCCGCCGCTGCAGAACTTAGCTCGGGTCGAAAACCAAGATGGACCTACTCTGCAGGGTAGTTACCATCGCAGACCAAAGATCTTTTCTTCTCGTATAATCATCGTCGTCGTCGTCATCATCATCATCATCGTTATCAATCTATCATCAACAGCAGCTGTTCGTCTGATTCAGTCCTTTTGATTTGGTTCTGGAATCATTCATATGACGATAAAAGGTCTCTGTGTCTGGTCGTCTGTCTACGCCTCCCTCGGTAAATCCGCGAAAAGACCGCAGACCATACATACAACCATGCTTACGTTACAAATAGGTATTCCCGTGTTTATATAATACTTTATATATATAATTTATATATATTTATTACAGCGAATATGTTCACAGTGACTCGTACATCTGGATAGGCCATAGGTAACTGTAGACAGCTGGTCGTCGTCGTCTGCAGAGGTCATCTTCGACGATTCTGTCGTATCTTTTAGGTCGATATAATATTCGTAGGAGGTCAATCGTTGTCTGAGCGGATCGAGGAATCGTCGAAACATTTTGGTCGTTTGATCGTCGTTCTTTACGCAGAGCAGGAAGAAAGACGTCGTCTTCATCGGCGAATGATCATATCATCGCTTCATCTGTGGTCGTCGTCGTCGTTGCTCTTTGGTTCTCTGCTGCTGCTGCTGCTGCTGCTGCTGCTGCTGCTGCTGCTGCTGCTGCTGCTGCTGCTGTGTCCGCGGTGGTCGCCGCTGTCTCGGAGATCTCGAGAGAGACCTTAAATCACGGACGGACTGACAAGTCTGGTGCATCTTTCGGTCAATATCAGGTCCGTTGTGAGTTAAACAATGGCCGACAAATTACTATAGAAAGACAAGGACATTCAGAAAGACCTAAAGACAGATATAAAGGTAAGGAGAGAGACAGACGCAAAGAAAGAGAGAGACAGCCACTGAAAAGGCCACGAATGTCTAAGAAAGGGACACATGGACATACAAACACAGAGAGAGACAGAGAGCCAGAGAGACACAGTCAGATAGAGACAGAGACAGAAAAGAGAGAGAGCCAATAAACAGATCAAGAGTAACTAAGATACAGGCATATGGACGGATAGAGATAAAGGTCGATACAGCCATTGGAGAGACTAAGAGATGCTGGCAAAGAGAAAAATGGATGCATCTAGTGGAAGAAACAGAAGCTGAGAATTAGAGAAAAACGCAACTTGGCAGTGATCGAAATTGACGAGGTTCATCGCAACAGAGAAGCACATAGATTTGTCTAACCATCTTCTGTTCTGCATTCTAAGATAGAACAAGTGAAACCATGAAACAAAACAGAAGCCGCTAGAACAAGTGAAACTATTTTTTAAAAAAACACCAGAAACAATGAACCGCAACCTAGCAACGACAGCAGATTAGTTATTTAACGCAATCGTTTTGGCATTAAGACATTGACGACGACGCACAGAACGTCTAGAATGGGAGTCGTTCTATTGCGGCGACGGGTGAGAGAGATCAATGGAAGAATCGGTCTTTTCAGACGAAATGCATTCATGACTGGCAGGAAGAAGGAAGCTGTCTCTCCTCATTCACCGTTTCCTATAGGACGATCCCCACACACATTGGTCAATGCCGAGAACATCGGCGACAAATCGTCCTCTGTGTTTTCTCCGGAGTTTCCTCTTCTTATCTGCAGCGCCTCAGAAGTCAAGATCTTCAGCATCGGTGACGGTGGGATCAATGAGCGACAGGGGAAGAAGAAGAAGAGAACTCAGATTCCGTTATCTGCTCTCGTAAACATATGACATTCGCAGTCGCACAATCGATACTTCATTACTGCTCAGTAGACAATTATACTTCGATCAACTCCTCAAGGAAGTGCACAATAACTTAACGCCAATATCCAATAGGCGGCAGGGAACCGACCGGACCGACCGACCGACCGACCGACCGACCAACCGACAGACAGACCGACAGACTGACAGACCGACCGACCTACCGACCTACCGACCGACCGACAGACAGACCGACAGACCGACCGACCGACCGACCGACCTACCGACCGACCGACCGACAGACAGACCGACCGACCGACCGACAGACCTATCGACAGACAGACCGACCGACCGACAGACAGACCGACAGACAGACAGACCGACAGACCGACAGACAGACCGACCGACCTACCGACCTACCGACCGACCGACAGACAGACCGACAGACCGACCGACCGACCGACCTACCGACAGACAGACCGACCGACAGACAGACCGACCGACAGACAGACAGACCGACAGACAGACCGACCGACCGACCGACAGACAGACCGACCGACCGACCGACAGACAGACCGACAGACCGACCGACCGACCGACCGACCGACAGACCGACCGACCACTGGCAGCGAAAGCTTCTCATCTTGACTCATTTATCGATTTACGCCAATAGGCCTTGAGAAGTCGACTGCTAGGCATACTATGACGGCTGAGAAGTCGATTGCTAGGCATACTATGACGGCTGAGAAGTCGACTGCTAGGCATACTATGACGGCTGAGAAGTCAACTGTTAGGTATACTATGACGGCTGAGAAGTCAACTGTTAGGTATACCATATATGACGGACAGAAGATGGATTGCAGAATCACGTTTGTTCCCCGGATATTGAGCTAGTGCCAGTATTTTAAGTGACTTTCCAATCTGTTGAAATGTCAATTGTACCTAAAAGTATGATTTTCATCCATTCAAATAAATTGAATCGATTTCATGAGAAACATCGCAGAGGTGTTAGGGTTAGGGTTAGAGTTAGAGTTGTGAAATAATATTTCTAAATAGATGTAGCGACTGATTTCTCTCTCTTCCTATAATGAAGAAGTTTAAAATAGTGAAGACGAGAGACACAACATGACGAGAAACGACGCACGAAGCACTAACGCATCGGACGCACTTAATATGATGCCACTCCTCCATCAGTTGCCTGATCAAATAAACTGAACAGCAGCGGAGGACACTCAGGCAGATATCTAAGCAGACGGACAGACACTGGGCCAGACTGACAATACCAGAGATACAGACAACACTATAGCAGACAATCTAAATGCAGAAGGCAGTGGCATCGTGTTTATCTCAGATGCTGCTGCTGCTGCTGCTGGCTTTGGTCATTCGCAGATCGAATTTAATTATCGAACTGGTTGACAGTGTCTGTCGCTGGACGGGGTCACATCTTCTGCTCAGGATTCCTGGAACCATCGGAGGTCAGCCGGGGTCACACTGGTTCCTCCCTGACGTCACGGATCAGCGGATGATCGCCCGGACGGACAGAAGGAGTCAGGCAACGCGAATTCATAAAAAGCAATCAGGAAAAAAGCTTCCATTCGACTGAGACGTAAACAACGGTCGCAGTCACAGCGGCGCTCCATTGCATCCAGTGAACACGGAAGAACGAACGAAGGTCGACATCCGTCCACCACAAGGAAAGGAATTGGCATAAAGGGCGCAGGAGAGATGCAGGGCAGGGAAAAAGGAAGAAGAGGAGAAAATGGTTTTATGGAGGTAGGATAGATGAAGGGCAGGGAAAGGAAGAAGATGAGAAAATGGTTTTATGGAGGTAGGATAGATGCAGGGCAGGGAAAGAAAGAAGAGGAGAAAGTGGTTTTATGGAAGTAAGATAGATGCAGGGCAGGGAAAGGAAGAAGAGGAGAAAATGGTTTTATGGAAGTAAGATAGATGCAGGGCAGGGAAAGGAAGAAGAGGAGAAAATGGTTTTATGGAGGTAGGATAGATGAAGGGCAGGGAAAGGATGAAGAGGAGAAAATGGTTTTATGGAAGTAAGATAGATGCAGGGTAGGGAAAGGAAGAAGAGGAGAAAATGGTTTTATGGAAGTAAGATAGATGCAGGGCAGGGAAAGGAAGAAGAGGAGAAAGTGGTTTTATGGAAGTAAGATAGATGCAGGGCAGGGAAAGGAAGAAGAGGAGAAAATGGTTTTATGGAAGTAAGATAGATGCAGGGCAGGGAAAGGAAGAAGAGGAGAAAATGGTTTTATGGAAGTAAGATAGATGCAGGGCAGGGAAAGGAAGAAGAGGAGAAAATGGTTTTATGGAAGTAAGATAGATGCAGGGCAGGGAAAGGAAGAAGAGGAGAAAATGGTTTTATGGAAGTAGGATAGATGCAGGGCAGGGAAAGAAAGAAGAGGAGAAAATGGTTTTATGGAAGTAGGATAGATGCAGGGCAGGGAAAGAAAGAAGAGGAGAAAGTGGTTTTATGGAGGTAGAAAAGATTCAGGGCAGGGAAAAGAACAACAGGAGACGAGACAAGGGGAAGTAAGAGATATTTACCACACTCGCAGTTTTTCTGCAAACGCCGAACTGTTTAGTAAAAACAGAAGAGATTAACCTGAGAGTATATATACGGCGCAATATCTGTGGCAGAAAACTAATGCGCGATAGGCACAGCAACTGCATGAAGGTCTTGGATTACCTTCGTCAACCTGGAGGGAAAGAATGGAGTGAAAAAGGAGAGAGGACGATGACGAACCATAGTGTGGACTGGTTGACGAATGACGACGACCAGCAAAACAACGAATTGTGATTGGATTGCTCTTGTCGCGGTCTGTCTCAATCATTGCACATTTCCCTGTCTGTCACAAAAAATCTCTTTCTTGAATTGTGTGCATTTGGAAATGTGCTGAAAACACCTTCTCTGGAATTGTACGAACTCATATCGTTTGAAATGTGCATTATGGAAAGTTGCTGAAATCATCGTTTCCGTGCCATGCATCTTTTTCTATTTAATGTGTCAAACTTCGCTTGGAGTTTCTTAGAGTCTTTCAAAATTCTTAGCATCGTTTTCTGTACATTTCTCCGATTTTCTGCTTATTCGAAACTTATGATCTTACCATAGTCACCAAGCCACGGCTTAAAATATCGGAGTTCAAAGCAACACTAATCACTAATCACTCATACGTCCCTACAACCATTTCTCCTCACAAAAACCAATTGAAAACTTATTTGCTTAGTTTGAATTTAAGCCTTGGAATCCTTCTTCACAATCAAAGGGCAAGCCTGTACTTCTTCTGTGTTGTGCCTACGTCATCGTGTTTTCTAAACGGACTCCTCAGAATCGCATCCTCTCGTCGTTGTTAGTAAGTCCTCAATAAATGCTTAGTAGAACCTTAGTAAATCCTTAGTAAATAATTAGTAAGTCTTTAGTAAATCCTTAGTAAAGCAGTAAGTCTTCAGTAAATACTTAGTAAAGCATTAGTAAATCCTTAGTAGGCTATAGAGCCTTAGTAAATCCTTTGTAAATCCTTAGTAGCCTAGCGCCTTAGTAAGGCCTTAGTAGAGCCTTGGGGGTGATGGAACAATGGTAACACTGTGGCGTGAAGAGCGGAACATCATGCAGGATTGATACCCCATAAAGGCTGAAACTCGCTTGGTGACGACTGTAAAATGAGCAGTAGGAAAGATGGGCGTCCTGCATGACTACCATGATACAGTTAAATTCGTCCTGTTTACTAAGTTATCATCTGTTACTACTATGACATGTAATCTTACTGCGGTTTTCCAGTTGGAATTAATAAACACGAATATAATTAGTAAAGCCTTGGTAAATCTGTAGCAAACCCCTTGAGTACTGCAGCCTTAGTCAACATATCTTTCAGTTTTACCGAGTTCGAGCCCCCGTTGGGCGGATATGCTTTGTAGGCTGCTATTAGCGACGTTGTATTACAGACTGTCTGTTCTGTTAGTAGTTAAGATTTAGATTGCATAACATGCAAATGTACAGCGCAGTGCGTTTGTCAGGCGCTTATTAAAGAAACGATATTATTATTATTATTATTATTAGATCGGATTCTATATTTGCTATAGAATGTATTTATCAGATTTGCTACTGGAATCAGTTTTAAATCTGTAGCTTGACATTGTTCGGATTTTTGCCGAAAGCGCCCCAGAAATATCTAGCTGTCGGGAAACACACAGACGTCGAAAAGTAGGTCGTTGTTGTTGCACGTTATGTCCGAAGCATAATTAGCAAATCAGAGAAAGAAACGTAGATACCTGCAGTTTATGTATAGCTAAAATGGAAAATTTTCCAGAATGTAGGCTGTTGCTTTCATGTTGTTGTTATAATATAAAACGATGTAGTCCTAATATAATATTTAAAAATAGAATTTTAAATTTCATCCAGTCATGTATGGTGTCGCCAAAGTTTCCTATGGATCCGCTGCCGCCGCCGCCGTCGCCGCCGCCGCATACAGCTATTTGCTTAGCGCCATCTGAGACGACGACGACCTAATTACAAAAGAGCAATAACACCCTACACTCAGGTTGATTACACCTGCTGCAGTATGTGCAAATGCTTCACCAGAGCAGCTGCTAAGACTGGTTTCGCTGAGGACCAGAAAGTTTGGAAGGCGCAGGATCGGAAGGATAAGGGTAGACATTCTTGAAGAGGTGAGACCAGTTTGGAGTGGAAAGTCTGTGGGGGTGATGAGTAGAGGAACCTGAGGAAGAAGGCAGTGGGTGATTGACGGTATTGATAGAGGAACTGGCAATATAAGTCCGGTGTCAGCAGCGGTAAGTAAGGAGGTCGATCGGACTGTGCTAATAACAAGGAGGCTTAGAAACGTCGTATACGGTAGGCAGTGTAATGGTAAACCTTTCTAGGAAACTAAGTCTGGATGCATGGACTGCTGCAGATCTCTAGTTGAGACGGCACTTCACTGTAGGCCTACTGTTGTTCGTCAGATCTGCTGACGCCGCTTCGGTGCACCACTCTGCTCACTCACATCCGAAGCTGGTCGTCGGTCGAGTATCATCGTTCGACAGCTGCAGACTGAAGGGTGACATGTGAATGCTGAAAGGGCGCCACATAAAGAACCTGACAGAATCTAGATTTTCGTCGAAATTAATCTTCAGAAGATAATTCGAACTTGAGACTTCAGCGTAACATAGCCTTCAGCAAGTATACCTGTTCCAACAGATCGGAATGACAAATATTGACCTGCAGATTATAATATACCATGGAAATAGGTACTGAACCAAATATGGCCTGTGTAATTTTGTACGGTCTGAAATTTACGGATGAAAGCACCGACTGACCTTTGAATGCGGCAGCGGCGGCGTCTCTAACTAGACGCATATATTTTGTCGTTGAATCGGTTCTGCTGGATGAGGTCGACGACGACGGCTGCGTAGTGGAGGAGGAGACCCTGGAAGAGACCCTGGCCAGGAGGGCGTCGCCCGATGGAAGCCGCGGCGGCGGCGACAGTCGGCCTGATGATGAGGAGGTCTCTGCCTGGGGGACCCCCATTGCGGCGACGAAGACGACGAAGACGAAACTCAGCTTCATCAACCAACGACGCAAACCTGCCTCTGAACAACGACGCTGCTTCATTTTCGGCCATCCGTCTTCTCTCGTTCAGCCACGCAGCTTCTTCCAAGCTATGGATGCAGACAGAGGTTTTCTTCCTGAAACGGCATTTAACGGAATCGATCAAGCACGTATACTCGTACAACTATATACATGTCTAAGACTTACTTCCGAATAGTTATAACTATACGGCTCGACGTGTAACTTTGTCCTTGTTCAGAAGAGAGTTTCCGTTGTAGCCTACATTGATCGAAGCACTTCATCATCTCCACGGATTGGCAGAGCTCGTTCTGCTAAAAACTTCACACCAGCAACGACACGTTGAAGAATATGTTTATCCAGTGGGTCTACTGTTTCTTTTGTGGATTTCGGTTTCGAGTCTGCAGTGATCGACGAGACAGGTTTCAGTGCGTCTTTCACGTGGTTTGAGAACGCAGTCTCTGTGAGCTTCACAGTAGAGAGTGACATGGGGAATTTCCCCGCGGGAAAAACGCGATAACCGCGGTAAATCCCGCGGTAATGGGGACAACAATCGCGGTAATACCGCGGTAATGGGGACAACAATTGCGGTAATACCGCGGTAATGGGGTTTACTCTCGCGGTAATACCGCGGTAATGGGTAATGAGCCGGCAAGAAACCCGGGTGATGTTAAAAACTTGAGAACTGATAAGGAGATTTTCTTATTTCCTGAAGCCTTCTAGTCAGAAATGGTCAAGACTAGGTTAATACAAACTGTCCATAAGATAATTACAGACTAATGAAGTCAGCAATACAAATAGCTTTGTAAGCTAAAAATTTAATATGTTATTTTTTAAATTTTAATTGGTGTAAACTTTTGCGGGGAATGCGATGTCGTCCTGCGGGGATGGGGTGGGGATGGGGAGAAAACCTGCGGGGATGGGGCGGGGATGGGGACAAACCCTGCGGGGATGGGGCGGGGATGGGGAAGACTTTCTTGTTGATTAATTCTTCTGCGGGCACTCTGCCAGGCGATCTTTCTGGCTACTCATAAGCAGACATTGGATGCAGTAAATTAAACTGAACCTTTAAATGGGCTGAAAGGCAACCATTTTCAAGTCGACGCTCACCATTCGGTGGTCGAGGATAAAACAGCTTATTAGCGATTACTAGCGATTTTGTCCATTGCGCAAAGTTGACACTGCTTTATAATAATAATAATAATAATAATAATATCTTTTCTTTAATTTAGCGCCTGACAAACGCACTGCGCTGTACATTTACATGTTATGCAATTGAAACAATCTTAACTAGTTAACTACTAACAGAACAGACAGCCTGTAATACACGGCGCTAATAGCAGCCTACAAAGCAAATCCGCCCTAACGGGGCTCGAACTCGGTACCTCTCGCACTCTTCGCCAGATGTTATCCAACGCGCCACCGGACCCTCCATGTCGTTTTGACGTTGTATAATAATTGGACTGGGACAAGTTTCTGCAGGTTTCTGCACGTGTAACAATTGTTTAAATAAGTTCAGTATTGAGTCTAACCTGCCTGAGCATCACCACCATCTGTGGATATAATATTATCTTAGTGCCAGTGTCATGCATGTATTCACAGCCCACTGTTAGCAGTGGAGTTGACAGCGGGGGTTGGAGCGGTACATCTCTATACGTTGACCTCGTTCCAACGGTATCAATCCATTGGTTGCGCTCGTTCATCGCGGCCTTTCAGGCCACTTTGGCCCGTACAAGAAATGCATCCAAACGCGGCGCTGAAGCACACGGTGACCTATCTTTCGCAGTCTTTTCCTTAGCAAGTTGGCGTTTCTTAGCACCGGAATGCAGAGATGTTCTAGGTAGGCTATCGTCTACGATTAATAACATAAAAACTAAAACCTAGTGAACGCATCGCGTCGGAATAAAACGAAAGTGACGCAGTCATTGATTATATAATGACCACAGTTGCATCGCCGGGTTAGTGGGGGTTTACCCAGGCACGCGACCGGGCCAAGATCGAGAAACTTCTGGACAGCCTAAAGCGAAACGGGTTTCTCCCTCCAAACGCCTCTGCTGCGGAGCAATTGGCCGTCGCGGCCGATGATTCCCTATTCAGGGCCATAATATCTGACCAGAGCCATGTGCTCAGAAGATTTCTCCCCGAGTCTCGCAGTCACAGCTACAACCTACGAACACGGGCCCATGAGTACAAACTACCACCGATCGAAGGACACTAGAAATTTTATACCACGACATCTGTACAAAAACATTTATTGACAATATTGAATAACACCTCGGCGGGCTTGACTGTTTGACCCGATGGCTTGTCAACCTAGAACTAACCGAACTCTATCATATGATTATCTGTTTCAGTTTGCGGTATTGTCAACCTGAATTTACAGTATATTAAACGAATATTTGATGGTGATGATGATGATGATGATGATGATGATGATGATGATGATGATGATGATGATGATGATGATGATGATGATGATGATGATGATAGAAAGAAGTTGAGTCAAAATAAATGCATGTAGGGCTGTAGGCCTACGCAGCAGTTGGTTGCATGGCAAACATTTCAAATGTGCAATTTACTTAGTGCAAATTCTCACTGACGCTACTGCCTCTTTCTTGTGAACAAAATAATTATTAGGTAAGTCTTATAATAAATTCTGTGTGTGTCCACAGTCGAGGGCCACCGTAACGGGGAGGGGGAGCCATGCTGAAGCATATTGAGCATAGGCCTACTGGTTAATCCGGTCCTATACGCAGACACATAAGAGAAATAATAAAATACGCTGAACTACTTGGCCGACCGCATCATGAATTAAATACGCTAAAATGCACTTTTACCAAAATACCTATAATTAAATAAATTAATAATGACTTTGTATTTGGTTATGTTGCAGCATTTTCGCTAGATTAAAAAGTAAGTTCATAACAAGCACATTAAAAAATTTCTTCGCTTCAGAAAATGCGGGTCCCTCAAAACTGCGGCCCCTGTGCTGCAGCACCCTTAGCACCCCTTAATTCGGCCATGACTAATATCAATATTAATTATTATAATCAAGGTCCGTCCTATGGAACTGGAAATTCTCAGAATAAATGTAAAATATACGAACCCTTTACGTTGAAGGCTTGCTTTCACCCAGACTCTGAACTCCATGCAAACGGCAATGGCTAAGGCCTACGCGTAAATGACTGCATGCAAGCTAAAATGTCTATACAGTGCGAAAACGATAGGCCTTAATATATTTGCATTCATGCAGTTATAATTTTCAGTATATTTTTAAATTGACTGGCGTCGCATAATTATCGCTTCAGTGGATCTATTACGATGCTATTTCGTCTTATAAAGAGTAATCGGTAAACATATAAAAGTAATTTAATGTATGAAATAGAATTCGGTAACAAATAAATGAGAATGTAATAATAAAATATTGAAATGAAACCCACAATGCACATAGCCAACCAAGAACGAAGTAGAATTCTCATACTGAAATTCCAAGAAAATGATCATCGATTCCTGTAGGACATAATTATAGTTCCCACAAGAATGCGCAATTTCTGTGGTTCTGGGATTATAAAGAGTTTTGTTGCGTGGGTGAGGGTTAGGGTGGTACATCCGGGCCTCCAAAACACGGGTGCAAACCAATCTGGCAGAATCGACCGCAAACGACCCCTATCCCGGAGAGACATGGGCCAGGGAACCGTTGGGAAGATAGGACAGCTTCGGCCAGAAACGAAGTTAACTTTATCTAATAGTCCACGACTCGATATGGAATGAAGCACGTGCACCGCTCCCACCAAGAGAAAGTGCCACACACATTATATACCGGGCTACCAAACTATTTATGGGCAGTGGTCTTGTCTTACATGACCATCCCACAGCTACTGTGTAACAGGGCACTCTTCTTGTCTTATATAAGGAGGATCCGACAGCTACTGTGTAACAGGGCACTCTTCTTGTCTTATATATAAGGAGAATCCCACAGCTACTGTGTAACAGGGCACTCTTCTTGTCTTATAATTATAAGGAGAATCCCACAGCTACAGAGACATACAGAGTAATCCTTTTGCCAATCACTACAATGACGGTAGTAACAGAACGTATATTAAAATAGTGCACTAATTTTGGATTTAAGTCTGAGAACGATTTGTATGTTTTCGATGATTAGAAAGTCTACCTGCTAGTTGATCAGAACTCTGAACTCCCTGATAAATCCATCCTCCCGTCGCTTTGTGCGTTTGAAGATGTCTGCAGTCGTCGCTCGGTCCTTATAGTCTGAGCAAAGAATCCAATCGTAGTCTTAGTCTTCGCACAGCTTTCCCTCGTTTCTCCTTCTTCAATATTTATACAACCGCCGACAACACACCACACTTCGCCTCCTCCTCCTCATCCTCATCCTCATCGTCATCCTTCATCCGAAGCAAGCGCCACGCATTCCATTCGGCGCTTAAATCCCCGACGACTTTCAGAAGGAAACAGCGCCGAAGCCGCAGCCGCCTCAAACGACGTCTTGTTTTGCCAATCCCTGTAAGACCAGAACTCCAACCGCAGGCAGGCGCCGGCCAACTGAACGAAACACATGAGTCGCCTTTTTAGTCACCTCGATGGTCGCTAGACTGCGTTCGGTTGGTGGTTGTGCCAGCTTTGTGTACGAAATGCGACTCAGAGTAAACGACACATAGCATGTAGCCTACCTGTGTGACTCGGCCACGCACGGTTTCCTTCAACAGAATGCAAAAGGTACGTTTACTTTTTCGTAGGAATGTTGTGTTCTAGTCGCACTTCTTTCAGATCAGACGGGAAAAGGTTTCGCACGCTTCATCATAGCTTTGTATCTTCTTTGTCTTTAAAGTACGGTGAATCTGTTTCTGTATTCGATAAATCTGTTTCTGTATTCGATAAATCTGTTTCTGTATTTGGCGAATGTGTTTCTGTATTTGGCGAATGTGTTTCTGTATTTGGCGAATCTCTTTCTGTATTAGGCGAATCTGTTTCGGTATTATTTTGGCGATTATGTTTCTGTGTTCGGCGTAGGGTTCCACCGTCCCGATTTCGAGGCATACATACATGTATGTCCTAGTGTGCACGGAGAGAAAAATATATGGCCATGATGAAACACACGCTATCAGTGAATTAGTTACATTATTTTCTTGAGGTAGAAATTGGCAAAAGGTTTGGTCGATGGCGCTACAATAGAAATCCATACCATAAAATATTTTGTAGCTTTATCGTGTACAACAGGCCATTCTCTACGTAATCCAACCAAAATAAGGATCCTGAGTGGCCGAGTGGGTTGGTAGCCTGCTCGTCACGCCGGCGCCCCGGGTTCGCTTCCCGGTCGGGTCGGTTTATCAGAGATTAATTTCTCGGATCTTTACTGCGGGTGGCTCGGTCGCATTATAAACGTGGAGTACAATACAACACACAATACAACACATCACAATACAACTGGGCGCGGTGGTTTAGGGGTATGTTCGGTGCCTTGCAGCTGGAGGGTTGCGGGTTCGAATCCACCTCAAAAATCGCCGCGTAGGGACCCTGGGCAAGTCCTTCACTCGCAATTGCTCATGCGCTTCGGCGTGAAACTCCGATTCAGCGTCCGCGCAGTAGTCGGGAGCGCCTCTGAATGGGAAATCTGGTAGGGGCGCTATAACAAGTGTTCAAATACAATACAATACAATACAATAATAATGGTTTGCCCATGGCCGTACCAAATACCTGGAGAAAGATCTCGTTGCGAAATCTGAAGTCATTATTTCTCATCGTTAATTATAACAGTTTCATGGCTGCTGCCCTGCGCTTCGTTTCCAATTGGCACTTCACAAATCACGATAATGTAGCAATGTAATGTAATGTAACGTAATGTAAATCTTTGAAATTTCTCAGCGCCCAGAAGTCTGGTCAGGGAGACCAGCTAGGTAATCCTTCGCATACGACGAAACCAACGAATTGTTATCATTGTTATCATTTGGGTAAAGCAGTGGCTAAATGGAAAACGTGTTGCATTCCGACTTCTACGTTTAACGTGAAACATCTTCATGGACGCCACCTTGCCTACAGCGACGACAATATTATGATGGCTTAAGTGTATTTCGGGGTTATTTTGTTTGAAATTTGAACCACACCTGAAGCCGACTCAGAATAATTAGGCCTATAATAAAAGACTGATGTGATGGCAAACCAAGTGCTTGCCAACTGCTTGGGATAGAATCTATATTAGCCATCAGTTTCTTTAGCCATCAGTCTCTATTTGCCACGATAAAATACACACCATCTTGCAGTCAGTGAATAATAGTTACATTATCTTGTTGAGGTAAAAATTGGAAGAAGTTTCACTTTAATTATCGTTTAATTATGTTTGGCATTATATCTCTTAGATAAGCCTACTAGATTAACTAGAAGAAAGTTTTCCACTTACTCTGAAAAGTAACTGTTATACTTTAGCGGCTTAAGCTCTAAACTCTGGGACTAATAATAATAATAATGTGGCGAACTAGGTTCGGCCACGAGTTTTGTTTCATGCACTATTAAGGCGCTTAATTATTGAGCTTAATTTTGACACGCGCCCGAAATTGTTATTAATAGCGTTTTTCCATTAGGTAATGGGCTAATTTTAGTGCCTTGAGTCACCTCGTGACTAAATCCTCTTCTCTGATTGGCTCATAGGGATCTCCTGATTCTTTTGGAGGGAAATGGTGCTTGATCGTTGACGGAGAAGGTCGATTTTGGTAATTTGGAGACGGAATTTCTTTAAAATTGGTGAAAGAAGAGGTTTCCAGTTCTACTTATGGTTGAATCTGATGACCAACCTTTAGAAGCTTGGGCCTGGTTACTTTTCCGTCGAAATTGGTCGGGGAAATATCGAAAGTGGAAGAGTTTACCGTCGAAATTGGTTTCCTTGGTGCATTTCAATTTACATTGGATGATGGAATTTTCCATGGGGAAGAGTTCCTGGTTATCATAAATTATCTAGTCGAACGGACGGAAAGATTATCTTTGAAGCAGGAAGTACCCCTTTCTTTCCTCTTTAAGTGATTGATCTCCAGAAGTTGAATTTGATCGTATATCGTCTGATTGTAATTAATTGAAATAACACGATAAGTTTGATACGAATAAATTCGAACAGATCTTAGATTAGATCAGAACTCTCGATAGGAAGAAAGACACTCGTCCTACTGAACTATTAGTTTTAAATTTCTGATTCATATGAACAAGTCGTCGGTTTTATTCGAATGTTTAATTTGATAATTGCGACAAATGACGTCAGATTAATAAATAAAACAATTAAGAATGTCTAATGAACAATTGGAGAATTCTAATATTCAGAATAGCTCCCAGAATGAAGAGGGGACAATTGAAACCGATAGGAGTGATTTTCAGGAAACGCCAATTGTAGAAAAGTCATCTGATGACTTAGATAGGTCGATATCATATCAACCCAACCTAGAAACTCTTTTAAGTCAATTTCTGCAGCGTCAGGAGAGTTTCTTGGGTGGTTTTACACTTCGTCAAGAACGGGTAGAGGAAACCCTGGATCGTTTCCTAGATCAACAAGTAAGGAGAAATGAGGTCTTTGAGAATAGATTAGAGGAGTTGAAATTCCACTTATCTGAACCAAAAACTGTTGAGGGAAAGGAGAACCCCGGTGGGACCGTAAATCCCATGGACTCAGACCGAGTCATTCCGGACACCACTTCGGGCGGCACCTGGTTAGGAGTAACGAATCCTGGTAATGCAAGTTTGAGGCATGAACTTGTGACGTCAAAAGCGGCGCCTCTTAAATCAATGCTCAGTCAAATTTCTGTGGCTCCTTCTGACGATTACAGAGTTAAGTCTTTTCCTGGTAATCTCTCTTTGGATTTGAACCCGAGACCTGGTAGAACTTTTATCAGTAGTATTCCCCAACAGTACGTGCAGTCGCTAGAGGGCGCCACGCACGCTTCACATGGTACCAGAAGTGGGGTAGATAATAAAGAATATCGGGTCCTGGGTAAAGAAAGTAGGAATCTTGAGGAAGAGAGAAGACAGGATTTTCAAGGAACAGGAGCTAGACCTAAGACATCTGCATATAGGAGCAATGAACAGAAAATTTATTCAATGGATAATAACGAACAAGAAGCAGGAGCTTATGGTCTTAATTATCTGAGCTTGAATCAATGGAATGATCCATCTGATGATGAGGTGACATTTAGAAATGCACCTAATAGGCGAGATAGATTAAAACCTAAACTAACTTCTAATTTTAGAATGTTCGGTAGAGATGTACGATCATGTTCTAATCTGGAGTTTTCAGTTGCAGGAGATAATCAAAAATGGAGGGATCCAACCGAGCAATTTGGTCATCGGCCAATCATCGCATCGGAAGGCAGAACTGCAGATCCCAATCATTTCACCACTGAAGATCGCTGGGCAACCACTTTGGCAAGCAAATTCAGTCTTCCAATACGAAATGAAGAATTGTCAATAAAGCTTGCTTCTTCGGAATCCACTGTGAAACATGATGAATCTGCCGGGTTATATTTCAATCGATCTACCGACGTGTATCTTCCGAATACTCTTTATTCCTTTGAATTGAATCGAAAGAAATGCGATAATACTTCTGTGATATACTCTACTCCATCCATGTTTGCAAGAGCTTCACAACAGAGTCAGCCATGTTTGTCTTCAGTTGTCCATGAAAGGGTGAAGGAACCAATTTCAGTGATGTCTGCTCCAGGTAACTATTTCATTTCTTCGACTATCAATTCCGAAATAGCCGAAATGAATAGATTTCCTCGGAACACCAATGAGTTCTCGCATGCTGAACCTTGGTTGTATCCACGTCGAATAGCTGAAACCAATGAATCAAACGATAAGTACATAACCAAAGAAAACGATAGATTCTCTGGGCCTAAAGAAATGAAACAGAATGAGATGAACTCTAATGCGTCAAATTCAGTAGTTACAGAATTTGTCCCTGCAAAACCTAAAGCTGAGACAATCGCTGCTGAAACAGTTAATCGCAAGGTTCCACCTACATCTGAAGGGAAAACCAATATCTCTTCGTCCAGTGTACATGCAGAAAGGCCTCGTCAATACATTAAGATGGGTACCTACAATGGAAAAACTTCTGTAGACGCCTTTCTTCGGAAATTTGAAGTTTGTTCCAAGAACAATGGATGGTCAGATGATGAAAAATTAAACCAGCTTACCTGTGCTTTGTCTGAGCCTGCATCGCAACTTCTTTGGGAATTTGACTCGAATACAGTTACTACATGGTCTGACTTAGTAAATAAGCTTCGCTTACGCTATGGAAGTTCTGATCAAGCGTCGTTGTATCAAACTCAATTGAATACTCGTCGCCAAAAAGACGGTGAAGAACTAGGATCGCTGGCACAAAACATAAGAAGACTTATGATTCTTGCTTACCCTGGGCCTACGTCTACTCATAGTGAAACGATAGCCATTCGTTCATTTCTTGACGCTCTTCGAGATAAAGAACTAGCTTTAAAACTGCGCGAACGGGAACCAGAAACGTT
Organism: Aporrectodea caliginosa; assembly: GCA_020284085.1. Taxonomy (NCBI): domain Eukaryota; kingdom Metazoa; phylum Annelida; class Clitellata; order Crassiclitellata; family Lumbricidae; genus Aporrectodea; species Aporrectodea caliginosa. The sequence continues at coordinate 82,567 of JACEVL010001121.1, forward strand.
AGATTCTGCTTATAAACTGGCTTTGAGGTTAGAAGGGTACAGGAAAGCAGAAAGAGAAGATATAGAACACTCAGATCGTCGTCCAGGAAGAATTAAAGCAGTAAAAGAGGCTGAACTATCTCTCGAGTCGGTTCGCCAACTTTTGAAAGAAGAATTGGAGCCACAGAAACAGAGATTAGAACAATTAGAACATCGTCTGGATAATGGGAATAGTTTCACACCGCAAGCTCTGCCATATCAGAACTTTGTGCGACCTGAACAACCGTTTCAATGGAGAAATCAGTGGAATCGAAATGGAAATAATGGCAGATTTCGAAATCATCGTCAAAATGGACCTCGACAGTCTCAAGGCTGTTTTAACTGTGGTCAACTCGGACATTTTGCCAGGGCCTGTCCATTGAGACAGAGGGAACAGCCATTTGTAGCTGATGGTTCAAATGAACAGGAACCGAGCGCGCTTCGACATGTGGTTGGAAGTAACAACGCTTATCTGTCACTCAAGGTTAATGGAAAATCTACCTTCGCTTTGATCGACACAGGTTCGGAGCTTACTCTCGCTCCTGCCTCTCTGGTTCTTAAGAAGGACATTCGTTCTTCTACCCAGACTCTTCGTGCCGCGAATGGTACAGCTATCCGTGTATTGGGCGAGGCCACTATTAACTGCGAAATAGACGGTTATTCATTCGAAGTCTCTTGTTTAATTACTGAACAAATTACTGAATTAATCTTGGGACTGGAATGGTTGGAGAGACAGAATGCTCTTTGGAACTTTGGTGAACGATGGGTGAAGATACAGAATCATACTTTTCCCATATGCACAAGGAAACGACAGGGAAATTGCAGAAGAATAGTTGTCGCTCAAGATGTGAAAGTGCCTCCATTAAGTGAACTGGACATTAACACTTACGCAGTGGTTTCTCATCTGCGTTCTTCTGATACTCAGTGGGCTACCCAGCCACAGGTATTGAGCTCCGGACTGGTCATTTCAGGAACATTATTACCAGAAAGAATCGTCGATTTACCTGTTCGTGTGATGAATCCGACCAGTAAAGAAATCAGACTAAAGAAAGGTGTCCAGTGTATGGCCGAAGAAGTGTCAGTGTTCGAGGAAACGACCGAAGTCGCAGCTGCTTGCGCAACCGTCGTTGAAGGTCAAGGAAAACCAACTCAGGAAGAAATAAACTCTGTCCTGTCGCCGTTATGGTCAGACATTGCTGATGATGTTCCAGCTGGAGTCCAGGATAAATTACGTGAGATTATTCTTACAAACCAGAAGGCGTTCTCGATGAATGAATGGGATCTTGGTTTTACGGACGTGATACAACACGAGATAGAAACCGGAAATGAAGCCCCAGTAAGACAAGCCTTACGTCGTCAACCGTTATCATTACTGCCGGTTATCGATGAACAAGTCGATCACATGTTACAACAACGTCTTATTGAGCCTTCGTCATCTGCTTGGGCCAGTAATGTCGTCATGGTGAAGAAACGAGATGGAACACCCAGATTTTGTGTTGACTACCGAGCAGTTAATAATAAGACACGGAAAGACGCTTATCCTTTGCCATTGATAAGTGAAAGTCTCGATTCTTTAGCTGGAGCTAAGTGGTTCAGTACTTTTGATCTCCGGGCAGGTTATCATCAAGTACATCCAAAGGACAGACATAAAACCGCCTTTGTTACCAGGAGAGGAATTTTCCAGTTCCGAGTTTTACCGTTCGGTCTCTGCAATTCGCCAGCCTCGTTTTCACGAATGATGAATCTGGTCATGGCAGTGCTGAATTTCACTGTGTGTTTAATCTATTTGGACGATATTATCGTATTCGCTTCGGATCTGGACACACATCTACAGAGGCTATCTCAAGTGTTGGAACGATTGGCTGCCGTTGGTTTAAAGCTTAAACCTTCGAAGTGCCACCTGTTACAACGTCAAGTGATTTTCTTAGGTCACGTGGTGAGTGAGGAAGGAATTACAACGGATCCAGATAAAATTCAAGCGGTAAGAGACTGGCCAACGCCAAGAAACTTCGAGATGTCAGATCGTTTGTGGGCTTATGTTCATACTATCGAAAATTCGTCCCAGACTTTGCTCGCATCGCTCGTCCTCTGCATGCATTAACTAAGAAAGGTTGTCATTTTACCTGGTCAGAAGAATGTGATATTGCTTTTGTTGAATTGAAACGTCGTCTTACCGAGTCTCCGATTCTCGCTTTGCCGAATGATTCAGGGCTCTATATTCTGGACACTGACGCTTCTGGTGAATCTATTGGCGCTGTGTTATCTCAAGTTGACGGTGATATGGAGCGTGTGATTTGCTATGGCAGTAGACTTTGTTCGCAATCAGAACGGAACTACGATGTCACTAGGAGAGAACTGCTCGCTATCGTCTATTTCTTGAAAGTATTCAGACAATATTTGCTGGGTAACAAGTTTCTGTTGAGAACGGATCACTCCGCTCTCCAATGGTTACGGAGAACACCGTTACCGATAGGACAACAAGCCAGGTGGTTGTCTTTCATTGAAGAGTTTCAATTCGATATTCAGCATAGATCAGGAACAGCGCACAGAAACGCAGACGCCATGTCTAGACGCCCGCCTGAAATAGATACGGTCCGAGAGTCATACAATGTCAGATTGACTTCTATTGACTTACCGTCAGACTGGAGTCGTCAGACTATAGAGTCGGAGCAACGTGAAGATCCCGACTTGGGATGGATAATCAAGAAGAAGCTGGAATCCTCGGATGTACCTTCCCTGGATACGATGCGAGGTCTAAGTGGCACGATTAAAACTCTTGTTGCTCAATGGCCGCAGTTGGAGTTGCAAGATGGTCTGCTAACTCGTCAATGGTTAGACCCGGAAACCAATGACATTCGTTGGTACCAGTTCATCCCACCGCCTAGTCGCAGGCTAGCGCTCATTCGACTAGCTCATGAGGGGATCACAGGAGGTCACATGGGAATTAGGAAGACCTTGGCTCAGCTACAGAAACGAGCATACTGGCCATGTTGGCGAGACGATGTAAGGATGCAAATCAGGAAGTATATGAGCTGTGCTCAATATCTTCGAGGCAAGCCACCAAGGCAAGGGCGTCAGCAACCAATGTCTGTGGGAGCACCTATGGAATGTCTTGGAGTAGATATCACTGGACCGCATCCGCCTTCCAGCCGAGGATATCGGTACATTCTAACGGCAGTCGATCATTTTACCCGCTGGGCGGAGGCTCACCCGATACGGAATCAGGAAGCTACAACCGTAGCCAAAGTCCTGGTTGAGCAAATCTTCTGCAAGTTTGGATGTCCACGTCAGATATTAACGGACCAAGGACCTTGTTTTGAAGCCGCTTTGTTCAGGGACTTGTGTCATCGACTCCAGATCGACAAAGTGAGAACGACTCCTTACAAGCCAAGTACGAATGGTGCCGTGGAGAGATTTCACAGAACATTGAACGCCATGCTTGTTAAAGTGGTTGCCCAGAATCAGCGAGATTGGGATTTGCATCTGCCTTACGTCCTGGCCGCATACAGAGCCAGCGAAAGCGAAAGCACTGGATTTACACCAAATCGTCTTTTTCTGTCCAGAGAGCTTTGTCTGCCGATCGATCTCATTTTGGGCGATGTTTCTGTTGCAAATGTTCTTTCTACTACTGATGATTTTGTGGCCATGCAAATTGAAAATGTGCAGCGTAATTTTGATCTTGCAAGAAAATTTATGCAGCGTCAAGCCACCACTCGAGCTTTTCGGTACGATCTTAGAGTGAAACCGGCCTCTTTCCCAGTTGGATCCCTGGTGTGGTATTTCTACCCAAGGAGACGGCCTGGCCTTAAGGATAAGTGGGCTAAGCTCTACACGGGTCCTTATGAGGTAGTGGAGCAGGTAAACTCTGTCCTCTACAAAATCAGGAAATCTCCCCGCTCCAGTCCCATGCTAGTGTACGTGGATAAACTCAAGGGTTGTGAAGGAGTGGTTTCCCCAGGTTTGGAGGAACGGCCGCCTCCAGAGGAGTTCGAATCCATACCGGATTGGGATTGTGAGGAACCCCGGAATGAAGTAGACGAGATGGAAGGTAATGGGCCCTCTACACCCATTGCCGAAGTAGATACAGCGCATCGAGAAACATTCTCTGATAGAAGGCCTCAGCGCCTCATCAGAAAGCCTCTGCGGTATCGGTAAATAATTTCCTCTCGACTGATAAGTAGTTAATTGCATATTCTGCGTCTAAATTTGTTTATAGGTATTGTATAATCGAAATTGAATGTGTGTTTTAGCTTTGCCCTGCCGTTTGGTGCGTTTGTTTGTCTTCGCTGATAATAGATTGCTTAATTAGTTACTATGGTTTATGTTTTAATGATGCGATGTACCAATAAGGGTTGTTGAATATTAATTATGTAAAGATGTTATTCTGGAGATCTAGTACACTCCTTCTTCCCTTTAAATTTTCGGGAGTAACCGAAAATTTGAGTGAGTTGGGGAGGGTGTGGCGAACTAGGTTCGGCCACGAGTTTTGTTTCATGCACTATTAAGGCGCTTAATTATTGAGCTTAATTTTGACACGCGCCCGAAAGTGTTATTAATAGCGTTTTTCCATTAGGTAATGGGCTAATTTTAGTGCCTTGAGTCACCTCGTGACTAAATCCTCTTCTCTGATTGGCTCATAGGGATCTCCTGATTCTTTTGGAGGGAAATGGTGCTTGATCGTTGACGGAGAAGGTCGATTTTGGTAATTTGGAGACGGAATTTCTTTAAAATTGGTGAAAGAAGAGGTTTCCAGTTCTACTTATGGTTGAATCTGATGACCAACCTTTAGAAGCTTGGGCCTGGTTACTTTTCCGTCGAAATTGGTCGGGGAAATATCGAAAGTGGAAGAGTTTACCGTCGAAATTGGTTTCCTTGGTGCATTTCAATTTACATTGGATGATGGAATTTTCCATGGGGAAGAGTTCTTGGTTATCATAAATTATCTAGTCGAACGGACGGAAAGATTATCTTTGAAGCAGGAAGTACCCCTTTCTTTCCTCTTTAAGTGATTGATCTCCAGAAGTTGAATTTGATCGTATATCGTCTGATTGTAATTAATTGAAATAACACGATAAGTTTGATACGAATAAATTCGAACAGATCTTAGATTAGATCAGAACTCTCGATAGGAAGAAAGACACTCGTCCTACTGAACTATTAGTTTTAAATTTCTGATTCATATGAACAAGTCGTCGGTTTTATTCGAATGTTTAATTTGATAATTGCGACAAATGACGTCAGATTAATAAATAAAACAATTAAGAATGTCTAATGAACAATTGGAGAATTCTAATATTCAGAATAGCTCCCAGAATGAAGAGGGGACAATTGAAACCGATAGGAGTGATTTTCAGGAAACGCCAATTGTAGAAAAGTCATCTGATGACTTAGATAGGTCGATATCATATCAACCCAACCTAGAAACTCTTTTAAGTCAATTTCTGCAGCGTCAGGAGAGTTTCTTGGGTGGTTTTACACTTCGTCAAGAACGGGTAGAGGAAACCCTGGATCGTTTCCTAGATCAACAAGTAAGGAGAAATGAGGTCTTTGAGAATAGATTAGAGGAGTTGAAATTCCACTTATCTGAACCAAAAACTGTTGAGGGAAAGGAGAACCCCGGTGGGACCGTAAATCCCATGGACTCAGACCGAGTCATTCCGGACACCACTTCGGGCGGCACCTGGTTAGGAGTAACGAATCCTGGTAATGCAAGTTTGAGGCATGAACTTGTGACGTCAAAAGCAGCGCCTCTTAAATCAATGCTCAGTCAAATTTCTGTGGCTCCTTCTGACGATTACAGAGTTAAGTCTTTTCCTGGTAATCTCTCTTTGGATTTGAACCCGAGACCTGGTAGAACTTTTATCAGTAGTATTCCCCAACAGTACGTGCAGTCGCTAGAGGGCGCCACGCACGCTTCAATAATAATAATAATGATAATAATAATAATAATAATAATAATAATAATAATAATAAACCGTTAAATAAACCGTTAAATAAACCGTTCCAGAAAACCATCTTCCTTTCTCCGGCTAATAGTTTTGATAGCCTGAGGGATTAGTACTACCTCGGGTAAAAAAAAAAATAATAATAATAATAGTCCAAGCGTAAACTATCCTAATCAGCTAAGCTCTAGATGTCAGACTCAGACACATTCTTGAACTTCGTATAAACGAATAATTGGTAAAAGGCAGACGTATAATTATTGCCTTTAGGATAAAGTAATCGCTAGATGGAAAATAATTATTATTGTAATCTGGCTTCCAGTTTCACACCCATAAATATCACACATCACATTAGACTGCGCCCCACCCACTTAGTAAATCTCATCACATGCTAAATCTGCCACTGAAACGAATAAAAAAAAGGGGAAAGTCACGCATCTTTTGTGAACCCAATGACATTTGAAGATCGCTGCATAAACCTAAAATATTAAAATACGCACACTCGTCTATTAATAGGCTAATACCGCAGATACTCTCGAAGTAATCGCATCTCACTGAAAACAAACCATTTCCCTAAAACTGACCTAAATTTAACCTTGACCTTGATTCGCGCCACCTAGCGATTTAACCTTGACATTGATTCGGGCCATGCAACCCCTACCCTAAAATCCCCCCTAATTCTAACCCTAACCCTAACCCTACCCTAAACCCTAACCCTAACCCTAACCCTAACCCTAACCCTAACCCTAACCCTAACCCTAACCCTAACCCTAACCCTAACCCTAACCCTAACCCTAACTTAGGGTTCAGTATTAGGGAGTGTTTTGCTACAAAAACAAACCATTTCCCTAAAACTGACCTAAATTTAACCTTGACCTTGATTCGCGCCACCTAGCGATTTAACCTTGACATTGATTCGGGCCATGCAACCCCTAACCCTAAAATCCCCCCTAACCCTAACCCTAACCTAACCCTAACCCTAACCCTAACCCTAACCCTAACCCTAACTAACCCTAACCTAACCTTTAACCTAACCCTAACCCTAACCCTAACCCTAACCCTAACCCTAACCCTAACCCTAACCCTAACTTAGGGTTCAGTATTAGGGAGTTGTTTTGCTACAAAAACAAACCATTTCCCTAAAACTGACCTAAATTTAACCTTGACCTTGATTCGCGCCACCTAGCGATTTAACCTTGACATTGATTCGGGCCATGCAAATTTAACCCTAAAATTGATTCGGGCCTAACCCTAACCCTTTAACCCTAACCCTAACCCTAACCCTAACCCTAACCCTAACCCTAACCCTAACCCTAACCCTAACCCTAACCCTAACCCTAACCCTAACCCTAACCCTAACCCTAACCCTAACCCTAACTTAGGGTTCAGTATTAGGGAGTGTTTTGCTACAAAAACAAACCATTTCCCTAAAACTGACCTAAATTTAACCTTGACCTTGATTCGCGCCACCTAG
>JACEVL010001121.1:92500-155000 GCA_020284085.1 Aporrectodea caliginosa
AAACAAACCATTTCCCTAAAACTGACCTAAATTTAACCTTGACCTTGATAAACGCCACCTAGCGATTTAACCTTGACATTGATTCGGGCCATCTAAGCCGAAATTTAACAATGAATTTGATTCGGCCCATGCAGCCCTACCCTAAAACCCTAACCCTAACCCTAACCCTAACCCTAACCCTAACCCTAACCCTAACCCTAACCCTAACCCTAACCCTAACCCTAACCCTAACCCTAACTTAGGGTTCAGTATTAGGTAGTGTTTTGTCGATAGAAATATTACTAAAAACAAACCATTTCCCTAAAACTGACCTAAATTTAACCTTGACCTTGATAAACGCCACCTAGCGATTTAACCTTGACATTGATTCGGGCCACGCAGCCGAAATTTAACAATGAATTTGATTCGGCCCATGCAGCCCTACCCTAAAATCAACCCTAACCCTAAACCCTAACCCTAACCCTAACCCTAACCCTAACCCTAACCCTAACCCTAACCCTAACCCTAACCCTAACCCTAGCTTAGGGTTCAGTATTAGGTAGTGTTTTGTCGATAGAAATATTACTAAAAACAAACCATTCCTAAAACTTACCTAAATTTAACCTTGACCTTGATAAACGCCACCTAGCGATTTAACCTTGACATTGATTCGGGCCACGCAGCCGAAATTTAACAATGAATTTGATTCGGCCCATGCAAGCCCTACCCTAAAATCAACCCTAACCCTAACCCTAACCCTAACCCTAACCCTAACCCTAACCCTAACCCTAACCCTAACCCTAACCCTAACCCTAACCCTAACCCTAACCCTAACTTAGGGTTCAGTATTAGGTAGTGTTTTGTCGATAGAAATATTACTAAAAACAAACCATTTCCTAAAACTTACCTAAATTTAACCTTGACCTTGATAAACGCCACCTAGCGATTTAACCTTGACATTGATTCGGGCCACGCAGCCGAAATTTAACAATGAATTTGATTCGGCCCATGCAGCCCTACCCTAAAATCAACCCTAACCCTAACCCTAACCCTAACCCTAACCCTAACCCTAACCCTAACCCTAACCCTAACCCTAACCCTAACCCTAACCCTAACTTAGGGTTCAGTATTAGGTAGTGTTTTGTCGATAGAAATATTACTAAAAACAAACCATTTCCCTAAAACTTACCTAAATTTAACCTTGACCTTGATAAACGCCACCTAGCGATTTAACCTTGACATTGATTCGGGCCACGCAGCCGAAATTTAACAATGAATTTGATTCGGCCCATGCAGCCCTACCCTAAACCCTAAACCAACCCTAACCCTAACCCTAACCCTAACCCTAACCCTAACCCTAACCCTAACCCTAACCCTAACCCTAACCCTAACCCTAACCCTAGCTTAGGGTTCAGTATTAGGTAGTGTTTTGTCGATAGAAATATTACTAAAAACAAACCATTTCCCTAAAACTGACCTAAATTTAACCTTGACCTTGATTAAACGCCACCTAGCGATTTAACCTTGACATTGATTCGGGCCACGCAGCCGAAATTTAACAATGAATTTGATTCGGCCCATGCAGCCCTACCCTAACCCTAAAACCCTCTAACCCTAACCCTAACCCTAACCCTAACCCTAACCCTAACCCTAACCCTAACCCTAACCCTAACCCTAACCCTAACCCTAACCCTAACTTAGGGTTCAGTATTAGGTAGTGTTTTGTCGATAGAAATATTACTAAAAACAAACCATTTCCCTAAAACTGACCTAAATTTAACCTTGACCTTGATAAACGCCACCTAGCGATTTAACCTTGACATTGATTCGGGCCACGCAGCCGAAATTTAACAATGAATTTGATCGGCCCGGCCCACCCTAACCCTAACCCTAACCCTAACCCTAACCCTAACCCTAACCCTAACCCTAACCCTAACCCTAACCCTAACCCTAACCCTAACCCTAACCCTAACCCTAACCCTAACTTAGGGTTCAGTATTAGGTAGTGTTTTGTCGATAGAAATATTACTAAAAACAAACCATTTCCCTAAAACTGACCTAAATTTAACCTTGACCTTGATAAACGCCACCTAGCGATTTAACCTTGACATTGATTCGGGCCACGCAGCCGAAATTTAACAATGAATTTGATTCGGCCCATGCAGCCCTACCCTAAAATCAACCCTAACCCTAACCCTAACCCTAACCCTAACCCTAACCCTAACCCTAACCCTAACCCTAACCCTAACCCTAACCCTAACCCTAACCCTAGCTTAGGGTTCAGTATTAGGTAGTGTTTTGTCGATAGAAATATTACTAAAAACAAACCATTTCCCTAAAACTGACCTAAATTTAACCTTGACCTTGATAAACGCCACCTAGCGATTTAACCTTGACATTGATTCGGGCCACGCAGCCGAAATTTAACAATGAATTTGATTCGGCCCATGCAACCCTACCCTAAAATAACCCTAACCCTAACCCTAACCCTAACCCTAACCCTAACCCTAACCCTAACCCTAACCCTAACCCTAACCCTAACCCTAACCCTAACCCTAACTTAGGGTTCAGTATTAGGTAGTGTTTTTAAATGTTACAAAAAAACCATTTCCCTAAAACTGACCTAAATTTAACCTTGACCTTGATTAACGCCACTTAATTTAACCTTGACCTTGATAAACGCCACCTAGCGATTTAACCTTGACATTGATTCGGGCCATAATAACCCTACCCTAAAATCAACCCTAACCCTAACCCTAACCCTAAAATAACCCTAACCCTAACCCTAACCCTAACCCTAACCCTAACCCTAACCCTAACCCTAACCCTAACCCTAACCCTAACCCTAACCCTAACCCTAACCCTAACCCTAACCCTAACTTAGGGTTGACAGTATTAGGTAGTGTTTTGTCAATATAAATATTACCTAAAACAAACCATTTCCCTAAAACCCTAACCTAACCCTAACCCTAACTTGGTTCAGTATTAGGGAGTGTTTTGCTACAAAAACAAACCATTTCCCTAAAACTGACCTAAATTTAACCTTGACCTTGATTCGCGCCACCTAGCGATTTAACCTTGACATTGATTCGGGCCATGCAACCCCTACCCTAAAATCCAAACCCTAACCCTAACCCCTAACCCTAACCCTAACCCTAACCCTAACCCTAACCCTAACCCTAACCCTAACCCTAACCCTAACCCTAACCCTAACCCTAGCTTAGGGTTCAGTATTAGGTAGTGTTTTGTCGATAGAAATATTACTAAAAACAAACCATTTCCCTAAAACTGACCTAAATTTAACCTTGACCTTGATAAACGCCACCTAGCGATTTAACCTTGACATTGATTCGGGCCACGCACCCGAAATTTAACAATGAATTTGATTCGGCCCATGCAGCCCTACCCTAAAATCAACCCTAACCCTAACCCTAACCCTAACCCTAACCCTAACCCTAACCCTAACCCTAACCCTAACCCTAACCCTAACCCTAACCCTAACCCTAACCCTAACTTAGGGTTCAGTATTAGGTAGTGTTTTGTCGATAGAAATATTACTAAAAACAAACCATTTCCCTAAAACTGACCTAAATTTAACCTTGACCTTGATAAACGCCACCTAGCGATTTAACCTTGACATTGATTCGGGCCACGCAGCCGAAATTTAACAATGAATTTGATTCGGCCCATGCAACCCTACCCTAAAATCAACCCTAACCCTAACCCTAACCCTAACCCTAACCCTAACCCTAACCCTAACCCTAACCCTAACCCTAACCCTAACCCTAACCCTAACCCTAACTTAGGGTTCAGTATTAGGTAGTGTTTTGTCGATAGAAATATTACAAAAACAAACCATTTCCCTAAAACTGACCTAAATTTAACCTTGACCTTGATAAACGCCACCTAGCGATTTAACCTTGACATTGATTCGGGCCACGCAGCCGAAATTTAACAATGAATTTGATTCGGCCCATGCAGCCCTACCCTAAAATCAACCCTAACCCTAACCCTAACCCTAACCCCCTAACCCTAACCCTAACCCTAACCCTAACCCTAACCCTAACCCTAACCCTAACCCTAACCCTAACCCTAGCTTAGGGTTCAGTATTAGGTAGTGTTTTGTCGATAGAAATATTACTAAAAACAAACCATTTCCCTAAAACTTACCTAAATTTAACCTTGACCTTGATAAACGCCACCTAGCGATTTAACCTTGACATTGATTCGGGCCACGCAGCCGAAATTTAACAATGAATTTGATTCGGCCCATGCAGCCCTACCCTAAAATCAACCCTAACCCTAACCCTAACCCTAACCCTAACCCTAACCCTAACCCTAACCCTAACCCTAACCCTAACCCTAACCCTAACCCTAACTTAGGGTTCAGTATTAGGGAGTGTCAATTTGTTACAAAAACAAACCATTTCCCTAAAACTGACCTAAATTTAACCTTGACCTTGATTCGCGCCACCTAGCGATTTAACCTTGACATTGATTCGGGCCATGCAGCCTAAATTTAACCCTGAAATTCCCCCCATGCAACCCTAACCCTAAACCCTAACCCTAACCCTAACCCTAACCCTAACCCTAACCCTAACCCTAACCCTAACCCTAACCCTAACCCTAACCCTAACCCTAACCCTAACCCTAACCCTAACCCTAACTTAGGGTTCAGTATTAGGGAGTGTTTTGCTAGAAAAAACAAACCATTTCCCTAAAACTGACCTAAATTTAACCTTGACCTTGATTCGCGCCACCTAGCGATTTAACCTTGACATTGATTCGGGCCACGCAGCCGAAATTACCCTGAATTTGATTCGGCCCATGCAACCCCTAACCCTAACCCTAACCCTAACCCTAACCCTAACCCTAACCCTAACCCTAACCCTAACCCTAACCCTAACCCTAACCCTAACCCTAACCCTAACCCTAACCCTAACTTAGGGTTCAGTATTAGGGAGTGTTTTGTCGATATAAATATTACAAAAACAAACCATTTCCCTAAAACTGACCTAAATTTAACCTTGACCTTGATAAACGCCACCTAGCGATTTAACCTTGACATTGATTCGGGCCACGCAGCCGAAATTTAACAATGAATTTGATTCGGCCCATGCAACCCTAACCCTAACCCTAACCCTAACCCTAACCCTAACCCTAACCCTAACCCTAACCCTAACCCTAACCCTAACCCTAACCCTAACCCTAACCCTAACCCTAACCCTAACTTAGGGTTCAGTATTAGGGAGTGTTTTGCTACAAAAACAAACCATTTCCCTAAAACTGACCTAAATTTAACCTTGACCTTGATTCGCGCCACCTAGCGATTTAACCTTGACATTGATTCGGGCCATGCAACCCCTACCCTAAAATCCCCCCTAACCCTAACCCTAACCCTAACCCTAACCCTAACCCTAACCCTAACCCTAACCCTAACCCTAACCCTAACCCTAACCCTAACCCTAACCCTAACCCTAACCCTAACCCTAACCTAACCCTAACCCTAACTTAGGGTTCAGTATTAGGGAGTGTTTTGCTACAAAAACAAACCATTTCCCTAAAACTGACCTAAATTTAACCTTGACCTTGATTCGCGCCACCTAGCGATTTAACCTTGACATTGATTCGGGCCCAACCCCTACCCTAAAATCCCCCCTAACAATGAATTTGAACCCTAACCCCCTAACCCTAACCCTAACCCTAACCCTAACCCTAACCCTAACCCTAACCCTAACCCTAACCCTAACCCTAACCCTAACCCTAACCCTAACCCTAACCCTAACCCTAACCCTAACTTAGGGTTCAGTATTAGGGAGTGTTTTGCTACAAAAACAAACCATTTCCCTAAAACTGACCTAAATTTAACCTTGACCTTGATTCGCGCCACCTAGCGATTTAACCTTGACATTGATTCGGGCCATGCAACCCCTAAAAATGAATTTGATTCGGGCCATGCAACCCTAACCCAACCCTAACCCTAACCCTAACCCTAACCCTAACCCTAACCTAACCCTAACCCTAACCCTAACCCTAACCCTAACCCTAACCCTAACCCTAACCCTAACCCTAACTTAGGGTTCAGTATTAGGGAGTGTTTTGCTACAAAAACAAACCATTTCCCTAAAACTGACCTAAATTTAACCTTGACCTTGATTCGCGCCACCTAGCGATTTAACCTTGACATTGATTCGGGCCATGCAACCCCTACCCTAAAATCCCCCCTAACCCTAACCCTAACCCTAACCCTAACCCTAACCCTAACCCTAACCCTAACCCTAACCCTAACCCTAACCCTAACCCTAACCCTAACCCTAACCCTAACCCTAACCCTAACCCTAACCCTAACTTAGGGTTCAGTATTAGGGAGTGTTTTGCTACAAAAACAAACCATTTCCCTAAAACTGACCTAAATTTAACCTTGACCTTGATTCGCGCCACCTAGCGATTTAACCTTGACATTGATTCGGGCCACGCAGCCGAAATTTAAGAATGAATTTGATTCGGGCCATCACCCCTACCCTAACCCTAACCCTAACCCTAACCCTAACCCTAACCCTAACCCTAACCCTAACCCTAACCCTAACCCTAACCCTAACCCTAACCCTAACCCTAACCCTAACTTAGGGTTCAGTATTAGGGAGTGTTTTTTTGTTACAAAAACAAACCATTTCCCTAAAACTGACCTAAATTTAACCTTGACCTTGATTCGCGCCACCTAGCGATTTAACCTTGACATTGATTCGGGCCACGCAGCCGAAATTTAAAAATGAATTTGATTCTAACCCATGCAACCCTACCCTAAAATCAACCCTAACCCTAACCCTAACCCTAACCCTAACCCTAACCCTAACCCTAACCCTAAACCCTAACCCTAACCCTAACCCTAACCCTAACTTAGGGTTCAGTATTAGGGAGTGTTTTGCTACAAAAACAAACCATTTCCCTAAAACTGACCTAAATTTAACCTTGACCTTGATTCGCGCCACCTAGCGATTTAACCTTGACATTGATTCGGGCCATGCAACCCCTACCCTAAAATCCCCCCTAACTCTAACCCTAAAGCTAACCCTAACCCTAACCCATGCAACCCTACCCTAAAATCAACCCTAACCCTAACCCTAACCCTAACCCTAACCCTAACCCTAACCCTAACCCTAACCCTAACCCTAACCCTAACCCTAACCCTAACCCTAACCCTAACCCTAACCCTAACTTAGGGTTCAGTATTAGGGAGTGTTTTGCTACAAAAACAAACCATTTCCCTAAAACTGACCTAAATTTAACCTTGACCTTGATTCGCGCCACCTAGCGATTTAACCTTGACATTGATTCGGGCCACGCAGCCGAAATTTCAAAATGAATTTGATTCGGGCCATGCAACCCTACCCTAAAATCAACCCTAACCCTAACCCTAACCCTAACCCTAACCCTAACCCTAACCCTAACCCTAACCCTAACCCTAACCCTAACCCTAACCCTAACCCTAACTTAGGGTTCAGTATTAGGGAGTGTTTTGCTACAAAAACAAACCATTTCCCTAAAACTGACCTAAATTTAACCTTGACCTTGATTCGCGCCACCTAGCGATTTAACCTTGACATTGATTCGGGCCATGCAACCCCTACCCTAAAATCCCCCCTTCTAACCCTAAAGCTAACCCTAACCCTAACCCTAACCCTAACCCTAACCCTAACCCTAACCCTAACCCTAACCCTAACCCTAACCCTAACCCTAACCCTAACCCTAACCCTAACCCTAACCCTAGCTTAGGGTTCAGTATTAGGGAGTGTTTTGCGATAGAAATATTACAAAAACAAACCATTTCCCTAAAACTGACCTAAATTTAACCTTGACCTTGATAAACGCCACCTAGCGATTTAACCTTGACATTGATTCGGGCCATGCAGCCGAAATTTAAAAACAATGAATTTGATTCTTAGCCATGCTTAGCCTTACCCTAAAATCAACCCTAACCCTAACCCTAACCCTAACCCTAACCCTACCCCTAACCCTAACCCTAACCCTAACCCTAACCCTAACCCTAACCCTAACCCTAACTTAGGGTTCAGTATTAGGTAGTGTTTTGTCTGAAGTTGCCGTTGTTAAAAACAAACCATTTCCCTAAAACTACCTAAATTTAACCTTGACCTTGATTCGCGCCACCTAGCGATTTAACCTTGACATTGATTCGGGCCACGCAGCCGAAATTTAAAAATGAATTTGATTCGGGCCATGCAACCCTACCCTATAATCAACCCTAACCCTAACCCTAACCCTAACCCTAACCCTAACCCTAACCCTAACCCTAACCCTAACCCTAACCCTAACCCTAACCCTAACTTAGGGTTCAGTATTAGGGAGTGTTTTGCTACAAAAACAAACCATTTCCCTAAAACTGACCTAAATTTAACCTTGACCTTGATTCGCGCCACCTAGCGATTTAACCTTGACATTGATTCGGGCCATGCAACCCCTACCCTAAAATCCCCCCTAACCCTAACCCTAACCCTAACCCTAACCCTAACCCTAACCCTGTGTTAACCCTAACCCTAACCCTAACCCTAAGCTAACCCTAGCTGTGTTTAGCTGTGTTTAGCTGTGTTTAGCCACCCTGTGTTTACCTAAATTTAGCTGTGCTTACCTGTGTTGAGCAATGTTTAGCTGTGTTTAGCTGTGTTTACTTGTGTTTAGCTGTGTTTAGCTGTGTTTAGCTGTGTTTAGCTGTGTTGACTTCTGTTGACTGTGACAAGCTAAATGTCTTAGCCAGTTCTTACATTTTGTCGTCGGTCAGTTGTGGTTGTAAATAAGTTTTAAGAATTTCAACCCTGAAAAAGGTAGGCCTACGCTCTGAAGTTGCCGTTGTTAGAGGTAATTTGTTGTGATCAACCATATTAAAGACCTTAATGGGTCGACATGTAACCTAGCGATTTAACCTTGACATTGATTCGGGCCACGCAGCCGAAATTTCAAAATGAATTTGATTCGGGCCATGCAACCCTACCCTATAATCAACCCTAACCCTAACCCTAACCCTAACCCTAACCCTAACCCTAACCCTAAAACCCTAACCCCCCTAACCCTAACCCTAACCCTAACTTAGGGTTCAGTATTAGGGAGTGTTTTGCTACAAAAACAAACCATTTCCCTAAAACTGACCTAAATTTAACCTTGACCTTGATTCGCGCCACCTAGCGATTTAACCTTGACATTGATTCGGGCCATGCAACCCCTACCCTAAAATCCCCCCTAACTCTAACCCTAAAGCTAACCCTAACCCTAACCCTAATGTGTTGAGCTGTGTTTAGCTGTGTTTAGCTGTGTTTAGCTGTGTTTAGCTGTGTTTAGCTGTGTTTAGCTGTGTTTACCTGTGTTTACCTGTGTTTAGCTGTGTTTAGCTGTGTTTAGCTGTGTTTAGCTGTGTTTAGCTGTGTTTAGCTGTGTTTAGCTGTGCTTAGCTGTGTTGAGCAATGTTTAGCTGTGTTTAGCTGTGTTTACTTGTGTTAGCTGTGTTTAGCTGTGTTTAGCTGTGTTTAGCTGTGTTGACTTCTGTTGACTGTGACAAGCTAAATGTCTTAGCCAGTTCTTACATTTTGTCGTCGGTCAGTTGTGGTTGTAAATAAGTTTTAAGAATTTCATGGCTGAAAAAGGTAGGCCTACGCTCTGAAGTTGCCGTTGTTAGAGGTAATTTGTTGTGATCATCCATAGTAAAGTTTCCTTAATGGGTCGACATGTAACCTAGCGATTTAACCTTGACATTGATTCGGGCCACGCAGCCGAAATTTCAAAATGAATTTGATTCGGGCCATGCAACCCTACCCTATAATCAACCCTAACCCTAACCCTAACCCTAACCCTAACCCTAACCCTAAAATCCCCCTAACCCTAACCCTAACCCTAACTTAGGGTTCAGTATTAGGGAGTGTTTTGCTACAAAAACAAACCATTTCCCTAAAACTGACCTAAATTTAACCTTGACCTTGATTCGCGCCACCTAGCGATTTAACCTTGACATTGATTCGGGCCATGCAACCCCTACCCTAAAATCCCCCCTAACTCTAACCCTAAAGCTAACCCTAACCCTAACCCTAATGTGTTGAGCTGTGTTTAGCTGTGTTTAGCTGTGTTTAGCTGTGTTTAGCTGTGTTTAGCTGTGTTTAGCTGTGTTTAGCTGTGTTTAGCTGTGTTTAGCTGTGTTTAGCTGTGTTTAGCTGTGTTTAGCTGTGTTTAGCTGTGTTTAGCTGTGTTTAGCTGTGTTTAGCTGTGTTTAGCTGTGTTTAGCTGTGTTTAGCTGTGTTTAGCTGTGTTTAGCTGTGACAAGCTTAGGGCTAGGGTTAGTTCTTAGGGTTAGGGTTAGGTTTATGCATGTGTTTAGCACTGTTCAGGCCCCACCGAAGTCTCTATGTCGCCCAAGTAAGTATGTATAGGGTTAGTATTAGGGTTTTTTAGACACTGTTACCAGTATGTTTTCATTGTCAGCAGGTAAGTTACGGTTTTCCATCAACAGCCGTTTCAGCAGTGTGCTTTCCACGGTGTGTAGTAGCCGCTCCTAGACTGCATCTGTAAGTATGTAAGTATGGTAAGTATGATGTTATTCTTTCGGTCACCCTCCTCCTTCTCTGGGCTTGGGACCAGCTCGGCCAGATGGTCGGCTCGAGGCGGAGTTCCCCGCTACTAAGCGTAGAAACTGGTGACCGCTGCAGGTCTAAATCGACCATCTCCGTTGGAGTTCTGTGTTGAAATGAGCTCCATCCGTCCTCTCCGAATGGAACGAGGCTCGGGCAGGTAAGGTTTATGCATGAAAATGTATAGCACTGGCTCAGGCCCCACCGAAGTCTCTGGATGTCGCCCAAGTAAGTATGTATAGGGTTAGTATTAGGGTTTTTTAGACACTGTTACCAGTATGTTTTCATTGTCAGCAGGTAAGTTACGGTTTTCCATCAACAGCCGTTTCAGCAGTGTGCTTTCCACGGTGTGTAGTAGCCGCTCCTAGACTGCATCTGTAAGTATGTAAGTATGGTAAGTATGATGTTATTCTTTAGCGGTCACCCTCCTCCTTCTCTGGGCTTGGGACCAGCTCGGCCAGATGGTCGGCTCGAGGCGGAGTTCCCCGCTACTAAGCGTAGAAACTGGTGACCGCTGCAGGTCTAAATCGACCATCTCCGTTGGAGTTCTGTGTTGAAATGAGCTCCATCCGTCCTCTCCGAATGGAACGAGGCTCGGGCAGGTAAGGTTTATGCATGAAAATGTATAGCACTGGCTCAGGCCCCACCGAAGTCTCTGGATGTCGCCCAAGTAAGTATGTATAGGGTTAGTATTAGGGTTTTTTAGACACTGTTACCAGTATGTTTTCATTGTCAGCAGGTAAGTTACGGTTTTCCATCAACAGCCGTTTCAGCAGTGTGCTTTCCACGGTGTGTAGTAGCCGCTCCTAGACTGCATCTGTAAGTATGTAAGTATGGTAAGTATGATGTTATTCTTTAGCGGTCACCCTCCTCCTTCTCTGGGCTTGGGACCAGCTCGGCCAGATGGTCGGCTCGAGGCGGAGTTCCCCGCTACTAAGCGTAGAAACTGGTGACCGCTGCAGGTCTAAATCGACCATCTCCGTTGGAGTTCTGTGTTGAAATGAGCTCCATCCGTCCTCTCCGAATGGAACGAGGCTCGGGCAGGTAAGGTTTATGCATGAAAATGTATAGCACTGGCTCAGGCCCCACCGAAGTCTCTGGATGTCGCCCAAGTAAGTATGTATAGGGTTAGTATTAGGGTTTTTTAGACACTGTTACCAGTATGTTTTCATTGTCAGCAGGTAAGTTACGGTTTTCCATCAACAGCCGTTTCAGCAGTGTGCTTTCCACGGTGTGTAGTAGCCGCTCCTAGACTGCATCTGTAAGTATGTAAGTATGGTAAGTACAATGGTTTACATGATTTGGACCGCGATAACCGATGTTAGCCCAGCGTGTAATGTAATAAATGTAAGAACGGACGTCCATATAGGACATGACCTTCCCTGCACTCGTCAGCATTTATAGAGTGACCATCCCTGCCCTGTTTGGACACCTCATTACTGGACGAACCATTACCGTTACAGTAAAAAAATGACGATTTATCGCAGCGAGTGACCTATCCACGTGTTGGCTATCGACGGTGTGTCAAGTTAAAGCTCATATACACATTCATCGAAATTCATTTAATTTATGCGAAGACTTGATGTAATGTAATGTGAATCCCTCAGAGGTTTTGCCAATGATCTTAGTGGTATCTACATAGAAATTTCCAGATTACGATAATGTTGTATGAAAGGGTATGCTCTTGAAAGAGGAAAGAGCCTGTCGTCGCACTATAACAGTACAAAGCATTGCAACGGGAGTTTTGACAGGCTGCCGCAAAGACGTTTGGTAACATCCAATTCGAAAGAATGGCGAGCGAACGCAATATTGAGCCAACAGACTCTTCAACGGGCAGGCCCTTACACTGAAAGTAACTCAAACGCTAACCCTAACCCTAACCCCAACCCCAACCCTAACCCTAACCCTAAAACCTAAACCTAACCCTAACCCTAACGCTAACCCTAACCCTAACCCTAACACTTACCCTAAACCTAACCCTAACCCTAATCCTAACCCTAACTCTAACCCTAACCCTAATCGTAACCCTAACCCTAATCGTAACCCTAACCCTAATCGTAACCCTAACCCTAACCCTTACCCTAACCCTAACCCTAACCCTGATTCGGGCCATGCAACCCTACCCTATAATCAACCCTAACCCTAACCCTAACCCTAACCCTAACCCTAACCCTAAACCCTAACCCTAACCCTAACCCTAACTTAGGGTTCAGTATTAGGGAGTGTTTTGCTACAAAAACAAACCATTTCCCTAAAACTGACCTAAATTTAACCTTGACCTTGATTCGCGCCACCTAGCGATTTAACCTTGACATTGATTCGGGCCATGCAACCCCTACCCTAAAATCCCCCCTAACTCTAACCCTAAAGCTAACCCTAACCCTAACCCTAATGTGTTGAGCTGTGTTTGAGCTGTGTTTAGCTGTTTGCTGTGTTTAGCTGTGTTTAGCTGTGTTTAGCTGTGTTTAGCTGTGTTTAGCTGTGTTTACCTGTGTTTAGCTGTGTTTAGCTGTGTTTAGCTGTGCTTAGCTGTGCTTAGCTGTGTTGAGCAATGTTTAGCTGTGTTTAGCTGTGTTTACTTGTGTTTAGCTGTGTTTAGCTGTGTTTAGCTGTGTTTAGCTGTGTTGACTTCTGTTGACTGTGACAAGCTAAATGTCTTAGCCAGTTCTTACATTTTGTCGTCGGTCAGTTGTGGTTGTAAATAAGTTTTAAGAATTTCATGGCTGAAAAAGGTAGGCCTACGCTCTGAAGTTGCCGTTGTTAGAGGTAATTTGTTGTGATCATCCATATTAAAGTTTCCTTAATGGGTCGACATGTAACCTAGCGATTTAACCTTGACATTGATTCGGGCCACGCAGCCGAAATTTCAAAATGAATTTGATTCGGGCCATGCAACCCTACCCTATAACCCAACCCTAACCCTAACCCTAACCCTAACCCTAACCCTAACCCTAACCCTAAAATCCCCCCTAACCCTAACCCTAACCCTAACTTAGGGTTCAGTATTAGGGAGTGTTTTGCTACAAAAACAAACCATTTCCCTAAAACTGACCTAAATTTAACCTTGACCTTGATTCGCGCCACCTAGCGATTTAACCTTGACATTGATTCGGGCCATGCAACCCCTACCCTAAAATCCCCCCTAACTCTAACCCTAAAGCTAACCCTAACCCTAACCCTAACCCTAAGCTGTGTTTAGCTGTGTTTAGCTGTGTTTAGCTGTGTTTAGCTGTGTTTAGCTGTGTTTAGCTGTGTTTAGCTGTGTTTAGCTGTGTTTAGCTGTGTTTAGCTGTGTTTAGCTGTGCTTAGCTGTGTTGAGCAATGTTTAGCTGTGTTTAGCTGTGTTTACTTGTGTTTAGCTGTGTTTAGCTGTGTTTAGCTGTGTTTAGCTGTGTTGACTTCTGTTGACTGTGACAAGCTAAATGTCTTAGCCAGTTCTTACATTTTGTCGTCGGTCAGTTGTGGTTGTAAATAAGTTTTAAGAATTTCATGGCTGAAAAAGGTAGGCCTACGCTCTGAAGTTGCCGTTGTTAGAGGTAATTTGTTGTGATCATCCATAGTAAAGTTTCCTTAATGGGTCGACATGTAACCTAGCGATTTAACCTTGACATTGATTCGGGCCACGCAGCCGAAATTTCAAAATGAATTTGATTCGGGCCATGCAACCCTACCCTATAATCAACCCTAACCCTAACCCTAACCCTAACCCTAACCCTAACCCTAACCCTAACCCTAAAATCCCCCTAACCCTAACCCTAACCCTAACTTAGGGTTCAGTATTAGGGAGTGTTTTGCTACAAAAACAAACCATTTCCCTAAAACTGACCTAAATTTAACCTTGACCTTGATTCGCGCCACCTAGCGATTTAACCTTGACATTGATTCGGGCCATGCAACCCCTACCCTAATCCCCCCTAACTCTAACCCTAAAGCTAACCCTAACCCTAACCCTAATGTGTTGAGCTGTGTTTAGCTGTGTTTAGCTGTGTTTAGCTGTGTTTAGCTGTGTTTACCTGTGTTTACCTGTGTTTACCTGTGTTTAGCTGTGTTTAGCTGTGTTTAGCTGTGTTTAGCTGTGCTTAGCTGTGTTGAGCAATGTTTAGCTGTGTTTAGCTGTGTTTACTTGTGTTTAGCTGTGTTTAGCTGTGTTTAGCTGTGTTTAGCTGTGTTGACTTCTGTTGACTGTGACAAGCTAAATGTCTTAGCCAGTTCTTACATTTTGTCGTCGGTCAGTTGTGGTTGTAAATAAGTTTTAAGAATTTCATGGCTGAAAAAGGTAGGCCTACGCTCTGAAGTTGCCGTTGTTAGAGGTAATTTGTTGTGATCATCCATAGTAAAGTTTCCTTAATGGGTCGACATGTAACCTAGCGATTTAACCTTGACATTGATTCGGGCCACGCAGCCGAAATTTCAAAATGAATTTGATTCGGGCCATGCAACCCTACCCTATAATCAACCCTAACCCTAATCTCCTACCTAAAATACATAAACCTATTAGTAAATGGACTTTACCTAATAAGATGCCTGAGGGACGGCCGATCGTGGGCGATTGCGGCACAGAATCGCGCAGAGTAAGTGAGTATATCGATAGTTTCCTCAAACCTTTAGCCAATAAACATCCATCTTACATAAAAGACACTTATGATTTTATTAATAAAATAAGGAATCGTAGAATAGACAGTAAGTACATCTTGGTAACCGGGGACATCACCGCTCTCTACACTAATATGAATATTGATCGCACGCTCGCTATAGTCAAAGACATGTTCGATAAACATCCTGACCCACATAGGCCTGATAACGAATTACTGGAACTGCTTGAGATAGCTCTTAAAAATAATGACTTCTCCTTCTGCAATAAATTCTTTCTCCAGATATTCGGAACTGCCATGGGCAAGACCTTTGCTCCCAATCTTGCCAACATCTATCTTCTGGAATTTGATAATAGCGCATGCACTGGCTTCCATATAAGCCCGGAAGAATTCTTTAGATTCCTTGATGACGTGTTCTTTCTTTGGCCTGGTACGATAGACGAACTTAAACAATTCGAAGAATTTCTAAATTCCATAATACCTGATATAAAAGTTACACTCGTTTATAGCGACACGGCGATAAACTTCCTGGATACTACAATATTCAAACATATGGAAAATGGCATAACAACACTGCAAACTAAGGTATATTTTAAGGAAACTGACACGCATCAGCTACTGCATCACTCTTCTTTCCATCCTCCGCACACATTCATGGGTATAGTCAAGTCACAGGTTTTAAGGTTTAAAAGACTTTCATCATTTAAAAGCGATTACGACCAGGCCTGCCATATTCTATTCAATAGTCTTAAAATACGCGGTTATAATACAAGAAAACTAAGAAAAACTAAATTAGATATCTGGACAGAATACAGGCCTAGATCCAACAATAAATCTCCTCCTAAAGCACTACTGCCTATCGTCATTCCTTACAGCTCTCTGTCTACTAAACTGGTCTATGAATGGAAGAAACTGCTCTTGGACTCTCCTTTATTTAACGGCTATAGAGTAATACCTGCATTTTCTAGAAATAAAAACTTAGGCGAATTGCTGGCTCCACGTAAGAATAATAGGCCTATTAAATCACATGAACAGGGAGGGTCCTTTAGATGCATGGGTCCCCGTTGTAAAACCTGTAAACACGTTAATGTTACTAGCACCTTCAACAGTACATACACACGTAGACAATATAAGATAGCTAATAGACTTGACTGTAAAAGCTGTAATGTAGTATACCTTATAACATGTAACTTATGCAATAAGCAATACGTAGGACAAACCCTTAGACGACTTTGTGATAGATTAACGGACCACAGATCTAATATAGTAACCCTTAAGGACACCCCAATAGCCAAACACTTTACCTTACCGTACCACTCGATAGCTAATATAACAATAACACCAATAGACACATTTTCTGCTGCGGAGCTTTCTATTTGTAGGGGGGACATCAAGAAATTAAGGAGCAAGATACTACAGAAGGAGACATACTGGCAACATCAACTCATGACACTGGAACCTCACGGCATCAACCTCAACAACAGGAAATAGTCGGATGGAGACGGGGGGCGGACTGAGCCAGTGCTTATTTTTTCGTATATTCCTAACCTAACCTGCCCGAGCCTCTTCGTTCTTCGCCGTCATCCCACTATTTCCTTACCTCAAAGACACCGGATCCACACACTCAGCCTTCTTCTCACATCAAAGACAAGAAAAAAAACACCAAAGCAAGGAAGTCACAGCACTGTGTACATAAATCTGGAACGTATTACGAATCTGTTGCTTGTGTTTACTCACAGTATTACTGTTTGATGTTATATTTATAATTTCGTTCGCGCATATTGCTTTGATGTTGGCGGCATAATAATTGGGACTTGTACAGCTTTGATGTCAGGGTTAGATTGTATTGTTTGCATAAATGGCTTTGATGTAGGCACTCTAATTTGGTAATTGTTATCGGACTCTGTATTTGCGCTTAGATAATAGTCTCTATGTATGGGCCTTTTAGCATAGAAACACCGGCGCTTTATACTTTAAACAAACACATAGGCTTAGAAGTTTGGGTATATAAGACTCACCTGAGGGTCTTACTAGTCATTCCTGAAGAAGACGAAACAGTCGAAACGTCGAATGATAGTTGTTTTGCGTAGTCGTTTTCAATAAATCTTTTGAAAATCGTCGTCGTTGTTACTCGAAAATGAATTACGGACAGAACAGACACCAGCCTAGGACTTTCAACACGCAGGGACGGCAGCATCAGCACTTTGACCACACGAGGAACCCACCACAGGGACCGGGTAAGCAATTTCAAAGTAACAATTTTGATTTTAAGCGTTTAGAATCCCTGATGGAAGGAATGGCCAAATCGGTCAACGCGCTGGTGGGGAGGGTAAATTTACTTGAGAAGGGTCCACCTTCTCACCAACCCAAGGTAACGGTAACGCCAGCCGCCTCTGCCCCCCTGCTTCCAAACCCGTGGCCTCTTCTTCCTCCTCCCGCTCGTGCCGGGCCTTCCTCAGCACGCCCTTTACCTGCACCCGCACCAGTTCGGCCTTCTTCTTTCACTGCGTCTTCCTCTTCTTCCTCTGTTACTGCTGCCAGACCTGGACCTTCTTCGGCAAGACAGGCACCTCACTCTACTGGGCTTCACATGACTAACCGGAAACCTAACACTGACCCTAACCTAAACACTTTGCCTAACCTTGACTCTGACATCTTGGAACGCACACCTTCTGCTAACCCGGACTTTCCTAAACTCTGCAAGGCTCTATACTACGTGTGCCAACTGCGCAGGCACATGACAAACTGGCAGACTCTTCCGCGCGCCATCAGCCGTGACTTAAGCCACTTGGCCAGCAACATCAAGCCCATTCACCCTTCTGCTGAACTGGTCGCGGACATCTCATCTCTCTTCTCTCGAACTGGGGATGACCTGAGGGATAGGGTAGCCCGACACTTTAGTGAGCGCCTGGATTTGAACCTGACGGCCCTGAGGACTTACAACCCTCTTGACAAGGAACAAGCCGTGGAAGTCGTTATCAAACAGATAACACTCCGTCTAGGGAGTAAAGGTACCACCTTTAGCGTTAGGACCCTGGTCGAAGGTGAGGCTAAGGCGATCTGGAGTGAGGATAAGGCAAGGCAGTCCACTGAAGGTGAGCGTAAGGTAACGAGCGATGAGGACACGAGATTCGTCCGGAAGCCCAATCCGGCCAAGAAATCCTGTCACATGATCACCCCTCCCACCACCGTCTTCAACCGCTACTCTGTCTTGGCTGACCTTGATGCTGACACTGTGGAACCTGATTCTCCTCTTCTTACTCGTACTGAAACTAAACCTGTTGCTTCCTCCAAATCTCCTCTCCCCTGTGATCTCAATGACTCTCCTTCTCCTCCTAGGAAAACTCCACGCCGCCTACCTAATGACCCCCTCTCCTCTCCTAAGACTACTGTCTCTTTCACCCCTCTAACCTCTACTCGCACCATCCCTCATGGTACCACTTCTACCTCCACTGCTTCTTCTTCTGTACCTACTGAATCCTCCTCGAGCACCACAGCGGTACCCCCGATGACTACTCCTGCATCCTCTCTTCCTCCGCCTCCTTCTTCTTCTTCCTCTCCTCCTCGGTACTCACGCCACTTGGGTGATAACAAGGGTTCTTGGAAGATCCACCTAAGACCGGACACCCGCACCTTGATTCTCTCTGACTCCAACTTCAAGCATCTTACTGAACCAGACATCCCCACTCACTTCCAACTGGAATGCTTCTCTGGCGCTAACTTTAGCAATGCACTGCATCTGGTTCAGAAACTTCCTAACGCACAGCTGGACAATCTGGTCATCGCCATGGGCATTAACCACAAGCAGCACAACTTTCGTACTCGCACCTTACCTGCCATTAACATCTTCTTTGAACACTGTAGACCCAAGGCCCGGGTGGTCACCGCTGTGGGCGTCTCCATCAATCCTCATCTACCTGACTCTGACACTACCAACCTTGCTGAGATCAACCACACACTACAGACAATCACTCACAACAAATACATTAAACCACTCACTTCCAATCAGATAGACACTCATAGTGACATGATACACTACACGCGGGACACACAGACGAACATACTAAGCAAAATACTACAACACTGCAACACAACACCAAAAAACTAACACAACACAATCAAAACCAAGACAACATTAACAGCACATCCTCTAAGTATACAATGAACCTATCAAACCACACACTAACGACAGCTGAAACTGACCTGTTGGATCTAGGTCTGTCGTTTGTACCTAATATAAATAGGGTTGATTACTCCTGCATTGAAAAATCTTTACATAAATTAATTAGATCGATTAAATATAGGGACCACTTTGGCGACGATAACCAGGCTCCCCAACGTATCATTAGTAATGCTAAGAACTTTACGCACCCCAGCAGCTGGGAGCCTAGGTACAAGGATTTAGGAGATGACGCTCAACAACTCATATCCAAACTTCAGGAAACTACTGAGACTATTTTGCGCAAATTTCCGTTAAAAGATAACTCTTATCTGATTAAAACTCAACATAATATAACTAGGGAACAGAGACAAGCCATAAGCAAATTGCGCGCTAACGATAACATAATTGTGAAATCAGCGGACAAGGGAGGGATGGTTTGTGTACTAGATAAGGCAGCGTATCTGACGGAGGCGTATAGACAATTAGATAACACTAAATATTATAAAAGTATAGAGGAGCCCTTGCAAAAACATAATATACCTGCAATTAACTGTGTTCTAGAAGATCTTTACAACCAGGGTTACATAGATAAGAGGCAGCATGAATATCTTAATGCTAGCGAAGCAGATAAATTAAGAAACTTTTATCTCCTACCTAAAATACATAAACCTATTAGTAAATGGACTTTACCTAATAAGATGCCTGAGGGACGGCCGATCGTGGGCGATTGCGGCACAGAATCGCGCAGAGTAAGTGAGTATATCGATAGTTTCCTCAAACCTTTAGCCAATAAACATCCATCTTACATCAAAGACACTTATGATTTTATTAATAAAATAAGGAATCGTAGAATAGACAGTAAGTACATCTTGGTAACCGGGGACATCACCGCTCTCTACACTAATATGAATATTGATCGCACGCTCGCTATAGTCAAAGACATGTTCGATAAACATCCTGACCCACATAGGCCTGATAACGAATTACTGGAACTGCTTGAGATAGCTCTTAAGAATAATGACTTCTCCTTCTGCAATAAATTCTTTCTCCAGATATTCGGAACTGCCATGGGCAAGACCTTTGCTCCCAATCTTGCCAACATCTATCTTCTGGAATTTGATAATAGCGCATGCACTGGCTTCCATATAAGCCCGGAAGAATTCTTTAGATTCCTTGATGACGTGTTCTTTCTTTGGCCTGGTACGATAGACGAACTTAAACAATTCGAAGAATTTCTAAATTCCATAATACCTGATATAAAAGTTACACTCGTCTATAGCGACACGGCGATAAACTTCCTGGATACTACAATATTCAAACATATGGAAAATGGCATAACAACACTGCAAACTAAGGTATATTTTAAGGAAACTGACACGCATCAGCTACTGCATCACTCTTCTTTCCATCCTCCGCACACATTCATGGGTATAGTCAAGTCACAGGTTTTAAGGTTTAAAAGACTTTCATCATTTAAAAGCGATTACGACCAGGCCTGCCATATTCTATTCAATAGTCTTAAAATACGCGGTTATAATACAAGAAAACTAAGAAAAACTAAATTAGATATCTGGACAGAATACAGGCCTAGATCCAACAATAAATCTCCTCCTAAAGCACTACTGCCTATCGTCATTCCTTACAGCTCTCTGTCTACTAAACTGGTCTATGAATGGAAGAAACTGCTCTTGGACTCTCCTTTGTTTAACGGCTATAGAGTAATACCTGCATTTTCTAGAAATAAAAACTTAGGCGAATTGCTGGCTCCACGTAAGAATAATAGGCCTATTAAATCACATGAACAGGGAGGGTCCTTTAGATGCATGGGTCCCCGTTGTAAAACCTGTAAACACGTTAATGTTACTAACACCTTCAACAGTACATACACACGTAGACAATATAAGATAGCTAATAGACTTGACTGTAAAAGCTGTAATGTGGTATACCTTATAACATGTAACTTATGCAATAAGCAATACGTAGGACAAACCCTTAGACGACTTTGTGATAGATTAACGGACCACAGATCTAATATAGTAACCCTTAAGGACACTCCAATAGCCAAACACTTTACCTTACCGTACCACTCGATAGCTAACATAACAATAACACCAATAGACACATTTTCTGCTGCGGAGCTTTCTATTTGTAGGGGGGACATCAAGAAATTAAGGAGCAAGATACTACAGAAGGAGACATACTGGCAACATCAACTCATGACACTGGAACCTCACGGCATCAACCTCAACAACAGGAAATAGTCGGATGGAGACGGGGGGCGGACTGAGCCAGTGCTTATTTTTTCGTATATTCCTAACCTAACCCTAACACACAGACGAACATACTAAGCAAAATACTACAACACTGCAATACAACACCAAAAAACTAACACAACACAATCAAAACCAAGACAACATTAACAGCACATCCTCTAAGTATACAATGAACCTATCAAACCACACACTAACGACAGCTGAAACTGACCTGTTGGATCTAGGTCTGTCGTTTGTACCTAATATAAATAGGGTTGATTACTCCTGCATTGAAAAATCTTTACATAAATTAATTAGATCGATTAAATATAGGGACCACTTTGGCGACGATAACCAGGCTCCCCAACGTATCATTAGTAATGCTAAGAACTTTACGCACCCCAGCAGCTGGGAGCCTAGGTACAAAGATTTAGGAGATGACGCTCAACAACTTATATCCAAACTTCAGGAAACTACTGAGACTATTTTGCGCAAATTTCCGTTAAAAGATAACTCTTATCTGATTAAAACTGAACATAATATAACTAGGGAACAGAGACAAGCCATAAGCAAATTGCGCGCTAACGATAACATAATTGTGAAATCAGCAGACAAGGGTGGGATGGTTTGTGTACTAGATAAGGCAGCGTATCTGACGGAGGCGTATAGACAATTAGATAACACTAAATACTATAAAAGTATAGAGGAGCCCTTGCAAAAACATAATATACCTGCAATTAACTGTGTTCTAGAAGATCTTTACAACCAGGGTTACATAGATAAGAGGCAGCATGAATATCTTAATGCTAG
Source organism: Aporrectodea caliginosa (assembly GCA_020284085.1). Lineage (NCBI taxonomy): Eukaryota > Metazoa > Annelida > Clitellata > Crassiclitellata > Lumbricidae > Aporrectodea > Aporrectodea caliginosa. The sequence goes on from JACEVL010001121.1 coordinate 114,921, forward strand.
CGAAGCAGATAAATTAAGACACTTTTATCTCCTACCTAAAATACATAAACCTATTAATAAATGGACTCTACCTAATAAGATGCCCGAGGGACGGCCGATCGTGGGCGATTGCGGCACAGAATCGCGTAGAGTAAGTGAGTATATCGATAGTTTCCTCAAACCTTTAGCCAATAAACATCCATCTTACATAAAAGACACTTATGATTTTATTAATAAAATAAGAAATCGTAGAATAGACAGTAAGTACATCTTGGTAACCGGGGACATCACCGCTCTCTACACTAATATGAATATTGATCGCACGCTCGCTATAGTCAAAGACATGTTCGATAAACATCCTGACCCACACAGGCCTGATAACGAATTACTGGAACTGCTTGAGATAGCTCTTAAGAATAATGACTTCTCCTTCTGCAATAAATTCTTTCTCCAGATATTCGGAACTGCCATGGGCAAGACCTTTGCTCCCAATCTTGCCAACATCTATCTTCTGGAATTTGATAATAATGCATGCACTGGCTTCCATATAAGCCCGGAAGAATTCTTTAGATTCCTTGATGACGTGTTCTTTCTTTGGCCTGGTACTATAGACGAACTTAAACAATTCGAAGAATTTCTAAATTCCATAATACCTGATATAAAAGTTACACTCGTCTATAGCGACACGGCGATAAACTTCCTGGATACTACAATATTCAAACATGTGGAAAATGGCATAACAACACTGCAAACTCAAGGTACGAAATAAATACGGTGAACCCCAAAAAAATTGCAAGAAAACGTTTTATGTTGATTTTCTGCTGTATTTGGTCTGGGGAAGAACATACCGAAAGTTGGACAAAATCGGAACACGGCATCACCCCAAAAATGCATTTTAACCAAGATGGCGGCCAATAATGGCGCCAAAACAAAAAACAGTATATATCAGGTCATAGGTCAGCTACAATAACAAATGAAGTATCAAATTTAACATTATCAAGGTCAAGGAATCGATTTATCATAGTGGCAATACTGTTGGAATGTTACTATCCAAGATGGCGGTCAATATGGCCGCCAAAACACAAAAATATGTATATATCACTTCAGAGGTAACCTACAATAACAAATGACGTGTCGAATATAATGTTTTCATGGTCAAGAAATCGATTTAGCGTAGTGGCAATAGTGTCGGAATGTAACTATCCAAGATGGCGGCCAATATGGCCGCCAAAACAGAAAAATGTGCATATATCAGGTCATTGGTAAGCTACAATAACAAATGAAGTATCAAATTTAACATTATAAATGTCAAGGAATCGATTTATCATAGTGGCAATACTGTTGGAATGCTACTATCCAATATGGCCGCCAAAACACAAAAATATATATACTTCTTGAAAACTATTGTAGTGCTCACAACAGCAGAAGCAGATCCTAGGGTTTTGACTTTGAAGTTCTTTTTGTGCTTTCTTGGACTGTAGCATACCTGCACTATTGCCAGCATGGGAATAAATGATAAAATTTTACCACACATCTTAAAATTAAGCAATTTTCATTAGTTTACCTTTGAAAGTAGCTGATAACATTAATTACATTTAACATCTATTACAAATAGGACATAGTTTGGTCCAAGTAAAGTTTCACAGCGAGCCCTCAATGTTCTCTTCATCTGAAACTGGCTCTTGAGTCGTATTGTCGCAGTAGCTATGCTGACATTGTCCACAAGCTGTGGTGCATTCCAGCCCATGTTTTTTGCAGCTACACTGCAGTGTGTTGCATCGTGCAGAGCAACTACATCGGATCATTTTTAGCAGTTTGTCTGGTGCCGGACTGATATCCATCATGACTGGAACAAATTTTCCATCTTGTATAATCCAGCCCCACTTAGTTGGATTCATATCGTCACTCTTGCCCAACCACTGCATCACTTGTAAGTAAACTCGCCGAGAGTGAAGTTTTGTGGCCGAGGGTGTTGGAGGCAGTCTTTCGGGCTTCACAAAGGTCTTTGCAGTGGACACCTTCCTACAAAGGATTCTGTAGCGTAGTGACACTAGAGATTCAGACTGGATCCCCTTAAACATGGATACCATTGCTGTGCAACCAGTGGTCTCTACTGTAACTGGATCGGCATTTGGTGCACAGAAGATCTTCGAACAACTGTGAAAGACAGGATCGCCACTGATTATTTTTTGGAAGATTGACTTTTTGCCGACCCCATAGATTCCTGAAGTACTGTCGCAACCAGAGAATGCATGGGCGAACAACAGATCAGAGCATACATCATCACCAAGTAGCTGTTTCAGAACCTTGATGTTATATACATATGATTTCACTTTGTCTTTGTCGGACCGAAAGTAAAGGTCCTTGCAGTCACTTGCAGCGTGATGCAACAACAAAACCAACAGGTCTGTATCTTCTCCTATGAGGGTTGTTGACTTGTAAGATGACATTTCAACGGCTGCTTTGACTATATCTACGTCTGCATCTCCTTCAGCGTGTATGACATGACAGCCTATCTGTCGCAAGCGGTCAGCGATGAAGTTGATGATGGCCTGTTTATTCGTCTCATTTGCAAGAAAATCTTGCATTTTCCCAACAAACTGTGTTGCTTCTCTTATATTGACATTGTTTGCAACACTACTTCTTCGACGTAGATGTGTATTGTCCTTCGTACTTGGTCGTCCATTGTATCCATCAAAAACTACAGTGGCCTTGCCATAGAGTTTGACTGTGAAAGACGAGTAGTTATCAGCAATTGAACTATAGGTACTTCCTTCCTTCCATTTTAACCGATGTAGAAGGGAACCTCCATCAAGGACGTAGTGATCAGTCTTTGGAATGGACTGAATTACAGCAGCATCAGATGACTTCACATGGTTTCGTATGGCCTCCAGAAGTTGTGCTTTTTCTGGCTTTCGTAAAAGATACTTTGCTTCAAACAACGACGGCGGATACGGTGAAAGCTCATACTTCATCACATCATCTAGGCACAAATCTCCGGACTGTGATACAACCAGGAATCTCTGAAACAACAGAGCTGGATCAATGGTCCGGTCCTCACTAACCTTGATGCTCCGAGCGGATGCTAATGTCTTCACTTTATTTTTACGCTTGTATGAATATTCAAAAACAGATTGTCCTTTCATTTCTGTAACCACGCTTTTGCCCACGGTGAAAAGATCTTGGACATTTACATACTTATCAGCATTGATCCCTGTGATAATGTTTCGTAAGGTCGTCTCCTCCGAGAATGGAGAATATTGTTCAAGTGTAGTGGCAAGTTTTGCCAAGTCTGCCCTGTCCCTCTCCATCCTTGAAGCAGTCGCTTCCTTGTGTTGTTCACTTGTTGTGTACACTGTATTGTTGAAGTCCTGCATGGCGTAGTTGTATGACGAACAAATGGGAGCAGACATTGTCCAAACGGCTCTTTGATGTTCAGTCAGGCCACTTCCTCTGGTTAAACCACCTGCAGTCTTAAGGGATCGCATAAGAGTCTGCTCAATCACCAAGTCGGATCCAAGGCCAGCCCAGTACTGGTTTGTTCGCCTTATGACGTGGAATCCTTCCTGGAATTTATGGAACACTACAGGATTTTCAGTTTCTAACAACTTCATGTTCTGCAGGTACAGATAAGCAGATTTCAGATAATTAGCGTGCGCTGCAGCAGCAAATATGGGTAGACACTCAGATACAGCGTGGAGATGCAAGTCCCACGACCCTGTTCGATCGGCTTCTATGAGCTTCCTGGCTGTTTCCAACATTTTAAGGTAGTTCATCCACAGTTTGCTCGTTTCGGAACCATCGGATAATTCACACTTTTTAGAACTCAGTCCTTTCTTTATCCCGTCAATGCAGTCTGATTTCAGTAATGTTTCCAAATCAATTTTACCAGCCTCCAGACAAGTGTAAAGTCTCTCGAGCTTTTGGCAAAGATTGTCAAAGCCTGGCTCGCTTTGACTGACTTTAGCTGCAATCTGCTGCGTAAGACACTGACTTACAAGCAGATGTCCACGAATTGATCGTTGGACAGCTTTCCCGCTCATCATGTGTACCACTGCGTTTTCACCATATATCGTCTCTAATATGTCTGTGAGGCCACTTCCGTCCATTAAAGTACCTATAGCGCCCAACAAGTTCATCAGTGTGTGGAAACTCCCAAGTAATAACACAACATCTCGTATCGGACCATCTTGGATAGTAGCATTCCAACAGTATTGCCACTATGATAAATCGATTCCTTGACCTTGATAATGTTAAATTTGATACTTCATTTGTTATTGTAGCTTACCAATGACCTGATATATGCACATTTTTCTGTTTTGGCGGCCATATTGGCCGCCATCTTGGATAGTTACATTCCGATACTATTGCCACTACGCTAAATCGATTTCTTGACCATGAAAACATTATATTCGACACGTCATTTGTTATTGTAGGTTACCTCTGAAGTGATATATACATATTTTTGTGTTTTGGCGGCCATATTGGCCGCCATCTTGGATAGTAACATTCCAACAGTATTGCCACTATGATAAATCGATTCCTTGACCTTGATAATGTTAAATTTGATACTTCATTTGTTATTGTAGCTGACCTATGACCTGATATATACTGTTTTTTGTTTTGGCGCCATTATTGGCCGCCATCTTGGTTAAAATGCATTTTTGGGGGTGATGCCGTGTTCCGATTTTGTCCAACTTTCGGTATGTTCTTCCCCAGACCAAATACAGCAGAAAATCAACATAAAACGTTTTCTTGCAATTTGCATAACAACACTGCAAACTAAGGTATATTTTAAGGAAACTGACACGCATCAGCTACTGCATCACTCTTCTTTCCATCCTCCGCACACATTCATGGGTATAGTCAAGTCACAGGTTTTAAGGTTTAAAAGACTTTCATCATTTAAAAGCGATTACGACCAGGCCTGCCATATTCTATTCAATAGTCTTAAAATACGCGGTTATAATACAAGAAAACTAAGAAAAACTAAATTAGATATCTGGACAGAATACAGGCCTAGATCCAACAATAAATCTCCTCCTAAAGCACTACTGCCTATCGTCATTCCTTACAGCTCTCTGTCTACTAAACTGGTCTATGAATGGAAGAAACTGCTCTTGGACTCTCCTTTATTTAACGGCTATAGAGTAATACCTGCATTTTCTAGAAATAAAAACTTAGGCGAATTGCTGGCTCCACGTAAGAATAATAGGCCTATTAAATCACATGAACAGGGAGGGTCCTTTAGATGCATGGGTCCCGGAGAGGACGGATGGAGCTCATTTCAACACAGAACTCCAACGGAGATGGTCGATAGACCTGCGGTCACCTGTTTCTACGCTTAACAGCGGGGAACTCCGCCTCGAGCCGCCCATCTTGGCCGAGCTGGTCCCAAGCCCAGAGAAGGAGGAGGGTGACCGCTAAAACTCTACCATACTTACCTCTATATGCTTACCTTGGCCGTTCCTTGTTGTACGTACTATGTCAAACTTGAGTGGTATCTCTGCCTCCCTTGCGCCCTAGTCTCCCTCACAGGCCCCAATCAAGCCACAGTCAAGTCTCTTAGAACCATATATGCCACTCCCAGACTCCATACTGCACTTGGAGTGCTTAATATCAAAGGTAACAATAGAGGTAACCCTAACCCTTAAAAAACATACTGGAAACAGTGACTCTAAAACCCTAACACTAACCCTATTACATACTTACCTCTTAAAAACAAACTGGAAACAGTGCCTCTAAAACTCCAACATTAGCCCTATTACATACTTACCTTCTGAAAACATACTGGAAACAGTGCCTCTAAAACCCCAACACTAACCACATAACATACCTGGGTGACATCCTGAGACTTCGGTGGTGCTTGAGCCCGTGCCTCACGTTTTCATTCACAAACCTTACCTTGCCTGCGCCTCGTATCAACCGGAGAGGACGGATGGAGCTCATTTCAACACAGAACTCCAACGGAGATGGTCGATAGACCTGCGGTCACCTGTTTCTACGCTTAACAGCGGGGAACTCCGCCTCGAGCCGCCCATCTTGGCCGAGCTGGTCCCAAGCCCAGAGAAGGAGGAGGGTGACCGCTAAAACTCTACCATACTTACCTCTATATGCTTACCTTGGCCGTTCCTTGTTGTACGTACTATGTCAAACTTGAGTGGTATCTCTGCCTCCCTTGCGCCCTAGTCTCCCTCACAGGCCCCAATCAAGCCACAGTCAAGTCTCTTAGAACCATATATGCCACTCCCAGACTCCATACTGCACTTGGAGTGCTTAATATCAAAGGTAACAATAGAGGTAACCCTAACCCTTAAAAAACATACTGGAAACAGTGACTCTAAAACCCTAACACTAACCCTATTACATACTTACCTCTTAAAAACAAACTGGAAACAGTGCCTCTAAAACTCCAACATTAGCCCTATTACATACTTACCTTCTGAAAACATACTGGAAACAGTGCCTCTAAAACCCCAACACTAACCACATAACATACCTGGGTGACATCCTGAGACTTCGGTGGTGCTTGAGCCCGTGCCTCACGTTTTCATTCACAAACCTTACCTTGCCTGCGCCTCGTATCAACCGGAGAGGACGGATGGAGCTCATTTCAACACAGAACTCCAACGGAGATGGTCGATAGACCTGCGGTCACCTGTTTCTACGCTTAACAGCGGGGAACTCCGCCTCGAGCCGCCCATCTTGGCCGAGCTGGTCCCAAGCCCAGAGAAGGAGGAGGGTGACCGCTAAAACTCTACCATACTTACCTCTATATGCTTACCTTGGCCGTTCCTTGTTGTACGTACTATGTCAAACTTGAGTGGTATCTCTGCCTCCCTTGCGCCCTAGTCTCCCTCACAGGCCCCAATCAAGCCACAGTCAAGTCTCTTAGAACCATATATGCCACTCCCAGACTCCATACTGCACTTGGAGTGCTTAATATCAAAGGTAACAATAGAGGTAACCCTAACCCTTAAAAAACATACTGGAAACAGTGACTCTAAAACCCTAACACTAACCCTATTACATACTTACCTCTTAAAAACAAACTGGAAACAGTGCCTCTAAAACTCCAACATTAGCCCTATTACATACTTACCTTCTGAAAACATACTGGAAACAGTGCCTCTAAAACCCCAACACTAACCACATAACATACCTGGGTGACATCCTGAGACTTCGGTGGTGCTTGAGCCCGTGCCTCACGTTTTCATTCACAAACCTTACCTTGCCTGCGCCTCGTATCAACCGGAGAGGACGGATGGAGCTCATTTCAACACAGAACTCCAACGGAGATGGTCGATAGACCTGCGGTCACCTGTTTCTACGCTTAACAGCGGGGAACTCCGCCTCGAGCCGCCCATCTTGGCCGAGCTGGTCCCAAGCCCAGAGAAGGAGGAGGGTGACCGCTAAAACTCTACCATACTTACCTCTATATGCTTACCTTGGCCGTTCCTTGTTGTACGTACTATGTCAAACTTGAGTGGTATCTCTGCCTCCCTTGCGCCCTAGTCTCCCTCACAGGCCCCAATCAAGCCACAGTCAAGTCTCTTAGAACCATATATGCCACTCCCAGACTCCATACTGCACTTGGAGTGCTTAATATCAAAGGTAACAATAGAGGTAACCCTAACCCTTAAAAAACATACTGGAAACAGTGACTCTAAAACCCTAACACTAACCCTATTACATACTTACCTCTTAAAAACAAACTGGAAACAGTGCCTCTAAAACTCCAACATTAGCCCTATTACATACTTACCTTCTGAAAACATACTGGAAACAGTGCCTCTAAAACCCCAACACTAACCACATAACATACCTGGGTGACATCCTGAGACTTCGGTGGTGCTTGAGCCCGTGCCTCACGTTTTCATTCACAAACCTTACCTTGCCTGCGCCTCGTATCAACCGGAGAGGACGGATGGAGCTTTTCAACACAGAACTCCAACGGAGATGGTCGATAGACCTGCGGTCACCTGTTTCTACGCTTAACAGCGGGGAACTCCGCCTCGAGCCGCCCATCTTGGCCGAGCTGGTCCCAAGCCCAGAGAAGGAGGAGGGTGACCGCTAAAACTCTACCATACTTACCTCTATATGCTTACCTTGGCCGTTCCTTGTTGTACGTACTATGTCAAACTTGAGTGGTATCTCTGCCTCCCTTGCGCCCTAGTCTCCCTCACAGGCCCCAATCAAGCCACACTTGGAGTGCTTAATATCAAAGGTAACAATAGAGGTAAAGTCTCTTAGAACATACATACTGGAAACAGTGCCTCTAAAACTCCAACATTAGCCCTATTACATACTTACCTTCTGAAAACATACTGGAAACAGTGCCTCTAAAACCCCAACACTAACCACATAACATACCTGGGTGACATCCTGAGACTGAGCCCGTGCCTCACGTTTTGCACAAACCTTTGCCTGCGCCTCGTATCAACCGGAGAGGACGGATGGAGCTCATTTCAACACAGAACTCCAACGGTAGACCTGCGGTCACCTGTTTCTACGCTTAGAGCGGGGAACTCCGCCTCGAGCCGCCCATCTTGGCCGAGCTGGTCCCAAGCCCAGAGAAGGAGGAATACTTACCTCATACTGGAAACAGCCTCCCTGACTCTACAACCCTAACACTAACTCCATACTGCACCTATTACAGGTAACCCTAACCCTTACCTCTTAAAAACAAACTGGAAACAGTGCCTCTAAAACTCCAACATTAGCCCTATTACATACTTACCTTCTGAAAACATACTGGAAACAGTGCCTCTAAAACCCCAACACTAACCACATAACATACCTGGGTGACATCCTGAGACTTCGGTGGTGCTTGAGCCCGTGCCTCACGTTTTCATTCACAAACCTTACCTTGCCTGCGCCTCGTATCAACCGGAGAGGACGGATGGAGCTCATTTCAACACAGAACTCCAACGGAGATGGTCGATAGACCTGCGGTCACCTGTTTCTACGCTTAACAGCGGGGAACTCCGCCTCGAGCCGCCCATCTTGGCCGAGCTGGTCCCAAGCCCAGAGAAGGAGGAGGGTGACCGCTAAAACTCTACCATACTTACCTCTATATGCTTACCTTGGCCGTTCCTTGTTGTACGTACTATGTCAAACTTGAGTGGTATCTCTGCCTCCCTTGCGCCCTAGTCTCCCTCACAGGCCCCAATCAAGCCACAGTCAAGTCTCTTAGAACCATATATGCCACTCCCAGACTCCATACTGCACTTGGAGTGCTTAATATCAAAGGTAACAATAGAGGTAACCCTAACCCTTAAAAAACATACTGGAAACAGTGACTCTAAAACCCTAACACTAACCCTATTACATACTTACCTCTTAAAAACAAACTGGAAACAGTGCCTCTAAAACTCCAACATTAGCCCTATTACATACTTACCTTCTGAAAACATACTGGAAACAGTGCCTCTAAAACCCCAACACTAACCACATAACATACCTGGGTGACATCCTGAGACTTCGGTGGTGCTTGAGCCCGTGCCTCACGTTTTCATTCACAAACCTTACCTTGCCTGCGCCTCGTATCAACCGGAGAGGACGGATGGAGCTCATTTCAACACAGAACTCCAACGGAGATGGTCGATAGACCTGCGGTCACCTGTTTCTACGCTTAACAGCGGGGAACTCCGCCTCGAGCCGCCCATCTTGGCCGAGCTGGTCCCAAGCCCAGAGAAGGAGGAGGGTGACCGCTAAAACTCTACCATACTTACCTCTATATGCTTACCTTGGCCGTTCCTTGTTGTACGTACTATGTCAAACTTGAGTGGTATCTCTGCCTCCCTTGCGCCCTAGTCTCCCTCACAGGCCCCAATCAAGCCACAGTCAAGTCTCTTAGAACCATATATGCCACTCCCAGACTCCATACTGCACTTGGAGTGCTTAATATCAAAGGTAACAATAGAGGTAACCCTAACCCTTAAAAAACATACTGGAAACAGTGACTCTAAAACCCTAACACTAACCCTATTACATACTTACCTCTTAAAAACAAACTGGAAACAGTGCCTCTAAAACTCCAACATTAGCCCTATTACATACTTACCTTCTGAAAACATACTGGAAACAGTGCCTCTAAAACCCCAACACTAACCACATAACATACCTGGGTGACATCCTGAGACTTCGGTGGTGCTTGAGCCCGTGCCTCACGTTTTCATTCACAAACCTTACCTTGCCTGCGCCTCGTATCAACCGGAGAGGACGGATGGAGCTCATTTCAACACAGAACTCCAACGGAGATGGTCGATAGACCTGCGGTCACCTGTTTCTACGCTTAACAGCGGGGAACTCCGCCTCGAGCCGCCCATCTTGGCCGAGCTGGTCCCAAGCCCAGAGAAGGAGGAGGGTGACCGCTAAAACTCTACCATACTTACCTCTATATGCTTACCTTGGCCGTTCCTTGTTGTACGTACTATGTCAAACTTGAGTGGTATCTCTGCCTCCCTTGCGCCCTAGTCTCCCTCACAGGCCCCAATCAAGCCACAGTCAAGTCTCTTAGAACCATATATGCCACTCCCAGACTCCATACTGCACTTGGAGTGCTTAATATCAAAGGTAACAATAGAGGTAACCCTAACCCTTAAAAAACATACTGGAAACAGTGACTCTAAAACCCTAACACTAACCCTATTACATACTTACCTCTTAAAAACAAACTGGAAACAGTGCCTCTAAAACTCCAACATTAGCCCTATTACATACTTACCTTCTGAAAACATACTGGAAACAGTGCCTCTAAAACCCCAACACTAACCACATAACATACCTGGGTGACATCCTGAGACTTCGGTGGTGCTTGAGCCCGTGCCTCACGTTTTCATTCACAAACCTTACCTTGCCTGCGCCTCGTATCAACCGGAGAGGACGGATGGAGCTCATTTCAACACAGAACTCCAACGGAGATGGTCGATAGACCTGCGGTCACCTGTTTCTACGCTTAACAGCGGGGAACTCCGCCTCGAGCCGCCCATCTTGGCCGAGCTGGTCCCAAGCCCAGAGAAGGAGGAGGGTGACCGCTAAAACTCTACCATACTTACCTCTATATGCTTACCTTGGCCGTTCCTTGTTGTACGTACTATGTCAAACTTGAGTGGTATCTCTGCCTCCCTTGCGCCCTAGTCTCCCTCACAGGCCCCAATCAAGCCACAGTCAAGTCTCTTAGAACCATATATGCCACTCCCAGACTCCATACTGCACTTGGAGTGCTTAATATCAAAGGTAACAATAGAGGTAACCCTAACCCTTAAAAAACATACTGGAAACAGTGACTCTAAAACCCTAACACTAACCCTATTACATACTTACCTCTTAAAAACAAACTGGAAACAGTGCCTCTAAAACTCCAACATTAGCCCTATTACATACTTACCTTCTGAAAACATACTGGAAACAGTGCCTCTAAAACCCCAACACTAACCACATAACATACCTGGGTGACATCCTGAGACTTCGGTGGTGCTTGAGCCCGTGCCTCACGTTTTCATTCACAAACCTTACCTTGCCTGCGCCTCGTATCAACCGGAGAGGACGGATGGAGCTCATTTCAACACAGAACTCCAACGGAGATGGTCGATAGACCTGCGGTCACCTGTTTCTACGCTTAACAGCGGGGAACTCCGCCTCGAGCCGCCCATCTTGGCCGAGCTGGTCCCAAGCCCAGAGAAGGAGGAGGGTGACCGCTAAAACTCTACCATACTTACCTCTATATGCTTACCTTGGCCGTTCCTTGTTGTACGTACTATGTCAAACTTGAGTGGTATCTCTGCCTCCCTTGCGCCCTAGTCTCCCTCACAGGCCCCAATCAAGCCACAGTCAAGTCTCTTAGAACCATATATGCCACTCCCAGACTCCATACTGCACTTGGAGTGCTTAATATCAAAGGTAACAATAGAGGTAACCCTAACCCTTAAAAAACATACTGGAAACAGTGACTCTAAAACCCTAACACTAACCCTATTACATACTTACCTCTTAAAAACAAACTGGAAACAGTGCCTCTAAAACTCCAACATTAGCCCTATTACATACTTACCTTCTGAAAACATACTGGAAACAGTGCCTCTAAAACCCCAACACTAACCACATAACATACCTGGGTGACATCCTGAGACTTCGGTGGTGCTTGAGCCCGTGCCTCACGTTTTCATTCACAAACCTTACCTTGCCTGCGCCTCGTATCAACCGGAGAGGACGGATGGAGCTCATTTCAACACAGAACTCCAACGGAGATGGTCGATAGACCTGCGGTCACCTGTTTCTACGCTTAACAGCGGGGAACTCCGCCTCGAGCCGCCCATCTTGGCCGAGCTGGTCCCAAGCCCAGAGAAGGAGGAGGGTGACCGCTAACTCATACATACTTAATCATCCAGAGACTTAGGTGGCGCCTGAATCAAGGTCAAGGTTAAATTTAGGCCAGTTCCATTTAGGGAAATGGAGCTAGGTTTGTTTTTTGTAACATTTATATTGACGATTTAGACTACCTAATACTGAACCCTAAGTTAGGGTTAGGGTTAGGGTTAGGGTTAGCCGTTGGCCGGGTTCCCAAGTTAGGGTTAGGGTTAGGGTAACAAGGGTTCAAACTAAGGGTTAGGGTACTACAGGCATACAGTTACTGCATCACTCTTAGGGTTAGGGCTACGCACACATTCATGGGCATAGCTCAAGTCACAGGTTTTAAGGATTTAACGTCAAAGGTAATTTAAGTAGCGATTACGACCAGGCCTGCCATATTCTATTCAATAGTCTTAAAATACGCGGTTATAATACAAGAAAACTAAGAAAAACTAAATTAGATATCTGGACAGAATACAGGCCTAGATCCAACAATAAATCTCCTCCTAAAGCACTACTGCCTATCGTCATTCCTTACAGCTCTCTGTCTACTAAACTGGTCTATGAATGGAAGAAACTGCTCTTGGACTCTCCTTTGTTTAACGGCTATAGAGTAATACCTGCATTTTCTAGAAATAAAAACTTAGGCGAATTGCTGGCTCCACGTAAGAATAATATGCCTATTAAATCACATGAACAGGGAGGGTCCTTTAGATGCATGGGTCCCCGTTGTAAAACCTGTAAACACGTTAATGTTACTAACACCTTCAACAGTACATACACACGTAGACAATATAAGATAGCTAATAGACTTGACTGTAAAAGCTGTAATGTGGTATACCTTATAACATGTAACTTATGCAATAAGCAATACGTAGGACAAACCCTTAGACGACTTTGTGATAGATTAACGGACCACAGATCTAATATAGTAACCCTTAAGGACACTCCAATAGCCAAACACTTTACCTTACCGTACCACTCGATAGCTAACATAACAATAACACCAATAGACACATTTTCTGCTGCGGAGCTTTCTATTTGTAGGGGGGACATCAAGAAATTAAGAATCAAGATATTACAGAAGGAGACGTACTGGCAACACCAACTCATGACACTGGAACCTCACGGCATCAACCTCAACAACAGGAAATAGTCGGATGGAGACGGGGGGCGGACTGAGCCAGTGCTCATTTTTTCGTATATTCCTAACCTAACCCTAACCCTAACCCCTAACCCTAACCCTAACCCTAAACCCCTAACCCCTACACCTAAACAACAGCTAAACACAGCTCAACACAGCTAAACACAGCTAAACACAGCTAAACACAGCTAAACACAGCTCAACACAGCTCAACACAGCTAAACACAGCTAAACACAGCTCAACACAGCTCAACACAGCTAAACACAGCTAAACACAGCTAAACACAGCTAAACACAGCTAAACACAGCTAAACACAGCTCAACACAGCTCAACACAACAGCTAAACACAGCTCAACACATTAGGGTTAGGGTTAGGGGGATTTAGGGTAGGGTTGCATGGCCCGAATCAATGTCAAGGTTAATCGTTGGGTGGCGTGAATCAAGGTCAAGGTTAAATTTAGGTCAGTTTTAGGGAAACGGTTTGTTTTTTGTAACATTTATATTGACCAAAGACTACCTAATACTGAACCCTAAGTTAGGGTTAGGGTTAGGGTTAGGTTAGGGTTAGGGTTAGGGTTAGGGTTAGGGTTAGGGTTAGGGTTAAGGTTAGGGGTTAGGGTTAGGGTTAGGGTTAGGGCTACAAGAAAATGAGTGCACGGGCTCAAGGTTTCACAGAGACTTGGGATGTCACGTCAAAGGTAAGTAAGTACCGGTTATCATATTAGGATGTATGTCTGTGTAGCACTAAGTTATTTAACTCGTATGTTGTTTCACTTCTGAATTAAGTATAGGGTTAGTGATAGGGTTTATGTAGCACTATGTACACTAATGTAAGTTATTGTTATTTAACATTGAAGTATATTAACCTCTCTTGTTACCTTGCTGTAACCTAATGTATATGTGTAGTTTTTTCAGTTCAGTAGGTAGTGGAATGGAATGGAGGGCCAAACGAACCCGACCGTGTGGGATAAGTTACCACCGGTGGGCCGTGTGGGACAAGGGACAAGTAAGTATCACACTGCTCAAGGGTTAGGGTTAGGGTTAGGGTTAGGTTAGGGTTAGGGTTAGTGTTAGGGTTAGAGTTACTTTCAGTGTTAGGGTTAGGGTTAGGGTTGGGGTTAGTGTGAGGGTTAGGGTTAGAGTTACTTTCAGTGTTAGGGTTAGGGTTAGGGTTAGGGTTAAGACTGGGGTTAGGGTTAGGGTTAGGGTTAGGGTAAGGGTTAGGTTTAGGTCTAGGGTTAGGGTTAGGGTTAGGGTTACTTTCAGTGTAGGGGCCTGGTCGTTGAAGAGTGTGTTGGCTCAATTTTGCGTTCGCGCGCCATTCTTTGCGAAGTGGATGTTACCAAACATCTTTGCGGCAAACTGTAAAAATTCCCGTTGCAATGCTTTGCACTGCTATAATGCAACGACAGGCTCTCCTCTTCAAGAGCATACCCTTTCATACAACATTATCGTAATGTGGAAATTTTTATATAGATACCACTTAGATCATTGGCAAACACCTCTGAGGGATTCGTATTACATTACATCATGTCTTCGCATAAATTATATGAATTTCGATGAATGTGTATATGAGCTTTAACTTGACACACCGTCGATCGCCAACACGTGGATAGGCCACTCGCTGCGATAAATCGTAATTTTTTACTCTAACGGTAAGGGTTCGTCCATTAATGAGGTGTCCTAACAGGGCAGGGATGGTCACTCTATAAATGATGACGTGCGCAGGAAATTTCATGCCCTATGCGGACGTCCGTTCTTACATTTAGTACATTAAACGCTGGGCTAACATCGGTTATCGCGGTCCAAATCATGTAAACCATTGTAGTTTCTAATGTAAAATCGAATAAGGACCGCGATAAGCGAAGATACCCATAAACAGAAATAATAATTTCTAAATTGCGACATTATTTGCCTATAAAATTCCGCCAATTTTGGGTTACGGTTATAATTTAACCTGTTGCTTCTTCGATGCCATTTTCAGCCCAGTCTATCGACTATTCTAGGTTTGATTGCCATTTTACTATTTTTCAGTGAGATGCAACTACTTCGAGAGTATCTGCATGTTGTTATAGGCTATTTTTACATTTTAGTTTCATGCAGCGATCGTCGAATGTCGTTGTTCCGGTTGCCAGTAGGTTTCACTACAGAAGTAATTTTTCCTTATTATTGGTTTTTGTGGCAGATTTTTGCATGTGATGAGATTTACGAAGTCTTATTATATCTATGAGTTTGCAGTCTAAAGTGTTGTGAATGTGCTATATTTTCTGCTCGTTAAACTGGAAGCCGGATTACAAAAACTACTTTCCATCTGGCGATTAGTTTATGCTTAGGGCAACATATACGTCTGCCTTGTGCCAATGCTTTCATCGAAAGTACGCCTACAAGACAGTGTTGTTGAAATACATGTAATTGAATTACGTAATTGAATTACAAGTTCTGTAATTGTAATTCTAATTGAATTACATTTTAAGTCCAGTAATTGTAATTGCAAGGTTATTTCAATTACAATTTTGCATGTAAGTTGTAATTGAATGAAGTGTAAATTAAAAATTACTTTAATAAAATCAGCAAAGATGACAGCCTGCCTGGTTGACCCGGGCCACCCGTTTCATTGAATAAACTGCTCTGCATTATATTTGCATGGCAACATAATAATTGTCAACATTATTCTTTCCTTGCATCCATCTTACAACCTTACAGCCCACTTTGATAGACCTCAAGGGCAAGGGCTGACCTTCATTATCGGACTAATCATACAGTCATGCACTCATTCTTAGCTAGCTTACTGCGGCTGCTTACAGAAAACAGAGCTTCCGTCTTCAGCTCAAGCATCTCTTTAGCACTGGTGGACAAATTGACTCTCTCTTCCAGGCGCAATCAACTGAGAACAGACTATCAGTTTCAAAAAATTCTACTAAAAATCAAATAAACTCTAACTTGTTTTAATGGATCATAATTGCAAATCGTATTTGGGATATCTGACAAACTTATAATACAATTAAATGTATATATATTATCACAATTTACAGGCCATTGGTCCATTGCATGTTTTAGTTTAAAAATAAAGTAAAATAAAATTATCAAAAAAATTCTAAATCATTTGCAATTTTAAAGGAATAATTGAAAAGTAGGCCTAATTGGTAATTGAATTACAATCAAAATGTAATTGTAATTCAATTACTTTCACAATCAAGTAATCGTAATTGTAGGCTAATTCAATTACTTTCACAATCAAGTAATTGCAATTATAATTGAATTACATTTAGAATGTAATTGATACAACACTACTACAAGATTGTCTCTGACATCGAAAGATTCGTTTATGCCGCTCAACTGTAACAGTTAGTAAGTTACCTGTCAGAATAAGGTGAAAATTTCGCTTCAGTATCTAAGAAAAATAACTAAAAATGATCGTGAATCGATAATTAAATTTAAACTTTTACAAATTTTTATCTCAAGATTACTTCACTAATTCAGTGACAGCAAGACGACGTGACTGTAGGTTCATCATGGCCAACAATGTTGCCACAGCTGGGTCCAATCAACAACAATGAAACCTCTACTGAGAGATCAGTATGCCTTTCGACCGACAGGCTCAACAACGGCAGCCATAATATCAATCTTGCATGAGGTCACCGCGCTCCTCGAGACCAACGCTTATGTAACGCTCATCTCGTTAGACTTCTCCAAGGCTTTCGACACGGTGCGTCATTCAGTCCTTGTCGACAAGCTAGCACAGCTCGAAATACCAGATGCCATCTTCAACTGGCTAGCAAACTTCCTGCAAGATAGGAAGCACGTTACCAGATTCAATGGTCAGCTGTCAGAAGTTGCTCAGATCAACGCAAGCGTTATACAAGGGTCTGGTGTGGGCCCTTCAGACTTTATCGTCAATGCGTCTGACCTGCATCCAATCTATGCCAAAAATAAGATCGTCAAATATGCTGACGATACTTATCTCATAATAGGCGCCGAAATGAGAGACACAGTGCGAGCGGAACTTGATGGAATAAGAACATGGGCAACTCAAAACAATCTGAGGCTTAACACCAGCAAATCACGTGAGATGCTAATAGCTCGTGGTGGAAAATGGAAGGTCGCACCTCCGCCTCTTCTCGACATGGAGAGGGTAGCCTCAATGGTTATCCTCGGTGTTACAATCAGGGATGACCTCCGTGCAACCTCCCATGTCGATGGAGTCCTTGCCGCCTGCTCGGGATCACTCCACGCGCTTAGAGTGCTAAGAGCGCACGGGTTACCATCAATAGCACTTCAAGAGGTGGCAAGGGCGACAACCATGGCACGCCTCCTGTATGCTGCTCCAGCCTGGTGGGGCTTCGCCGGAGCTGAAGATCGTCACAGGATTGAACGGTTCCAGAGAAAGATGCAGAGAATCGGTTATCTTCCATCAACGACCAAGGGAATCGAGGAGATGATTGGCGAGGCAGAGAGGAGACTATTGCAGGCAGTGATCTGGAATGAAGATCATGTGCTTCGGGGATTATTTCCAGGGGTAGTGCAAAAACATTACAATCTTCGCCCCAGGCCGCACGATTTTAAGCTCCCAGCCAAAGACGATAAAAACTATATACCAAGAGTTTTATATAGAAAGTAGCAAATAATCCTTTTTATGAGAACAATGATAGCAACGAACTTACTATCTAAATTATTTCTAATTTAACTTGTACCTGGATGCGGTGTGACATCCCGAATAATCAATAAACGAAGATATATATATACTATTTCTTTTACTATATCTGGGTTTCTTGCTTTCTTGTGGGTATCTGGCTATTTTTTGGCAAAATCTGCAATAGTCTGGTTATATTTGAGCATTGGCATTTACAATGCGTGCATATTGTGTGCACTGGGAAGTATGGGCTACATTATATTTACATTAGGGGTGGGCTGCCGTGGGCAACGATTACAAATTTTAATCGAAATTAATCAAGATTAGCATTTTTAATAACGCGATTAATTTTTAATCGCATGTCACAATAGATAACAAGTACAACTACTCTACCGACTCTCGTTGAATATGCGCTATATAAATGCTTGCAGTCAATTCACAGAAACCAAACATGCATTTACTAGGCCCTACTTGTTTTTACTTTAAATTTGAAAGTTTAAACTTTAAGTTATACTTTCTAATAGCGGATTTATCAAGAATTGTTTTACCGCATTTAATAAAAGTAATTGGGCCCAGTGACAATAGCGTTAGGGTAAAGTGTCCCTTTATGGGCACTCTCCATATATGGGCACCCCCGGAGAAAACATAGATAAAAATACTATCGTATCGCCATCTCTGGAATTCTAATAGAACTACAGCGCAACGTTCCATTTATTCAAAATTCAAGTCGGTTTCGTGAATGTCTGAATTTTCAGGTAAATCATCGTATAATTTATAAATTTTGGTGAAGAAGTTAATAATTGTAACAATTTTTGTTTCCTGCATTATATTTCGTGTAGGCATGCGATGACTATAAGGTAAATTTTTCTGTTTTGACGATTGTTTTGTGATTACGTTGCTGGGCGATAATAGGTGATTTTGGTACTGCAGTTTTTGTATAGCCGACTTTGAAGCGTGCCATAGGTGCCAGCCTAATATGGGCATACCTCTGCGGCCTTAATATGGGCAGGTGCCCATATTAAGTCTATTGCTAATTTATATAAGCCTTTATATTGTAAGAGAAAATTCCAATAGCATAACACAAAAATAGATCATCTAAACCAAACCTAACTTTATGGTTGACGGCTAGTGGCCTTTGAAAATGCCACTTGTATTCAACAGGGAGTTTATGGTCACATAGTATACTTATACTATCACTCTTGTTGTTTTCAAAATTTCAGAATATGGCACCAGTTAAGAAGAGAGGCCAATGGAATGAGTATTCTCTTAAATTGGCAGTGGCAGCTGTTCTTCAGAATGGAATGAGCAAAAAGAAATCAGCAAAACAATGACATGTATTCCACGGGGAAGTTTACAAAGGCATAACAATTAACAACAATTTAATTTTAATAAAACAGCACTAATTTTGATTAAATTTTCATTATTTTTAAATTATTTTAAATATAGGTGAATTTCCTAATTATTTCAATATTTGGTCACCGTTACATTTTAAAATAAATGCTTTCGCTATTTGTTCCATGAAGGAGCATTTTGCTTCGCCATGGAAACTTTAGGGGGTCAGAGCTTTGTGACGTCATTTTCAGAGGGGTCTTACTTTTTGTGACGAAGTGTGAAGGGGGGAGGGGGTTAAAATCGGCCAAAATAGCGTGACTCTTATTTATGGACGGCCCCAAAAAGAAATCGGCAAAACAACACAACGGGGAACTTTACAAAGGCAGCAGTCGCAATACCAGCAAAAAACAAACGCGGTCATGCGAAGAAGTTCTTTACAGAAATTTCAGTTGAACAACGTATTGTAAAAATACGTTGAAGCGAGGAAAAGGTAAAGAAAAAAGAAATTCAACAAAAGCAGGTTCGGCAGAAAACAAATGGGGTCGTGTAAAGATGTCTACTGAAATTTCAGATGAAAGCTGCAAGTTGTGCAAGTTTATATATAAGCAACCAGATGATCCAAAGGCAGATGAAGAATGGTTAAGCTGCTCGAAGTGCCAATCCTGGTTTCACTTTTCTTGTGCAGAAGGATATGGAATTCTAGATGATGAAAACTTCACTTGTCGATCATGTGTTGAATAGCCAACATCGGCTTGCTTGGTCAATCACTTTTAGATTTTAAGTTTCCTGGAGTTTCAGATCTGTCTAGTGTTAAACTCTAACTGTATAATGTAGGCCTAGTAGCTGATAAGCAATTGCGGATTTATTTTGGAACTTTACTATAATTTTGCATTTGAAAATCATAACATTTCAACGTTAGGGCCTACATTTAACTTTTGAGTACATACGTTTGAACTTAATATGGGCATGGGGCCCATCATTAAGACACCAGTGCTTATTATGGGCACCACAGGGCTCTTTCTATTTTCAATATTTCAGATATAAATTTTGACATTTTGTTGTTATTTCAATGATTTTTTAGTGACAGAAGTGTTGAAAATTAGTTTGGCAAACATTGTTTTATTTGGTCCTAATTTGATTATGAACTACAAGATAAAATCCTTAAGGTGCCCATAATTGGGCACTTTACCTAACTGCGTTAAAACAATCGTTAATAACACGTTAAATGCCCAGTCCTGGTTTATATTGTAATTATATGTAAAAAGTTATGCTCTATATAATTTTTATTGCACCTAAATTTTATTCTTCTCTTAAACCATATAAATTATGTCGGTTTACACAGCGACCTCCTATGGGCCTACATCAACCAGACTCTCTCGAGTTCATTCTATTCCTATTAATCTGTTAATTGTGTATTAATGGCTGTTATCTACTGTACAATCAATACTCAGTGTTGGGGGGAATGAGCCGCCGATAGGGGGGGCTAAGCTTCACCCTAGCCCAATGCTGGCGCCGCCACTGAAACAGGATCATACAAATACCAGTTTTCCACTATATTTTCCTTGATCACAGTTTATAAATTCCATGTATAGAAATAGGTCAGATTTGTAAACTTCTTATTTTCTATAAACCATTTCTATTATATAGTAGTTTACCTCTTTCATGTCTACTCTACTCACAATTGTCAACTAATTAGTTTCTGATACATGGAAGGTAAGTTTTGTTGTTGTAAGGTGCCAATACTAAGAATGAGGACAAACTGATTTATGTAAAAGAACATATATTATAAAACGTACAAAGTAGCATGCACAATACAACCTTGTCTTCGACAAGGCCTTCCCACAGGAACGTCTTCTTCTGAAGCGAGCGTTGAACAAACGACAACCACGACCTTGGTTGACCTCAAAGGGAACGAAATCAAGAGTTAAACTAGTGTTCATAGCACAACGAAGACTTGGCCAATTCTTACTTCAACAGGCAACAGGCCTAAACGGAAACTGCCAAGCTTCTTGACAAACCCTTTACCTGGGTTTATATAGGAGACTTCTCCTTGTTTTACTAAACACAATATAGTTCAATTTCAATATAGTCTGTCTCTTTCTAAGCTAACAATATTCCTCAATATATAGTACTAGGCATAAAGTCACGCCTTCTTTTATATAGAGTCCATTCCTATTACAGTATGTATATTTAGTCTATCGCCATGTCTTTAGATTATAGGATAAAGTACAGAAGACAGGTTCGCGTTTGGGAAGGGTCTTCCAACAATGTGTACCCTGCCAGATTGTCTAATAATAATTGTCCAATATTTAGTTCTTGCCTACTTGGTCATTCTTTCATGTCTGCTCTTACCTATTGTATCAATAGGGCCTATAGGGGTTATTGTCCTGGATTTTTGCATGGGAGTTATTGTCCTGGAGGGTTATTGTCCGTGGGTAATTCTACGGGAGTTATTGTCCTTTTACCCTCTACTATTATTGGAAGTGTAACATAAATACGACGTCGGTTGGCCCATCTGCCAGACACACAGACAACAGGAGAATTATACGCTTACCAATTTCTTCGTCTTTCTTTGCACTTTCGCGTAATAATTGTTCCTCAGGTATACTACTAAGAATGTCATTGGAGAAACCCATACTAAACTTAATAGGCTTTGCTTAATCACGGTATAATTATACAAAAGTATAGTTATACTGCATAACAGTTTAGTGGTTTACGTTCTGGGCCGTCAACTAAGAGGTCACGGTTTCAAATCCCTGCAAGAGCAGACATTTAACCTTGAACTTGATTCGCGCCACCTAGCGATTTAACCCTGACATTGATTCGGGCCACGAGGCGAAATTTAACCTTGAACTTGACTCGGGACCAACGTGGACCAACATAGACCGCTGGACCGACGAACCATACGTAATACTTAGAGATCTATTTCTACATTCCGGCCACCTAGCGATTTAACCTTGAACTTCATTCGCGCCAGGCAGCCGAAATTTAAGAATGAATTTGATCCGGGCCATGCAGCCCCTACCCTAAAATCAACCCTAACCCTAACTCTAACCCTAACCCTAACAAAAAGCAAACCATTTCTCTAAAACTGACCCTAAATTTAACATTGACTTTGATTCGAGCCACCTAGCGATTTTTCCTTGAACTTGATTCGGGCCACGAGGAGAAATTTAAGAATGAATTTGATTCGGGCTATGCATTGTATGCAACCCCTACCCTAAAATCAACCCTAACCCTCTTCAGCCTCTTACACATGTGGGCTTCTTTTATATACGCCAAACAGCGGACAGAGTTTGAAATTACGCTGTGACTATAGAGGAGTGTAACGAGTAAAACTTTAGTAATAATAATAATAATAATAATAATAATAATAATAATAATAATAATAATAATAATAATAATAATAATAATAATAATAATAATAATAATAATAATAATAATAATAATAATAATAATAATAAACAACAGTGGACTGGACTTTATTAAGGACCTGGGAAAACGTTTAACACTAAGTTCTGGAGATATTAGAGAAACATCTCATCTTTTCCAACGCATGTCTTCCACAATCCAACGCTTTAATGCTGTCGCCTTCCGAGGTAGGCCTACATTTGCCCAACCAGACACTGCCGAGTGAGTTGCCGTTCCAGACCACCATCAGTAACATCTCCGGATATTGTTTGGATCGCCTGAGGGATCATTGATACCTCGGGCAAAAAAATAATAATAATATTCTTTATTGAAACAATCCGGTTGACAAACCGCAACCGGTTACAGTGTACACTTATACAATTGAAACAAGGCAGAACACAAATGACAGAACACAAATGACAGAAGACATACATCTTAACTACTAACAGAACAGACAGCCTGCAATGACAATTTATATGGTGTCTTAACACAGCCATGCCGTTACAAGGGCGCCTCTCAGTCAACCAACAGCAGGGTAGGCCTTAGAAAACAGATATCTCTAAAGGCTAGATTCTAAGGAGTCAACTGAGTAAGCCGCGCCCGCTCGTAAGGCAGGAGGAGGAAGACCGTTCCAGGATCTGGGCCGGCTGCTGAGAAAGCGCGATCGCCAGAGTGGGTTCTCATCCGTCGTACGCGAAGATCGCTTTTCTCGAACGATCGGAGTCGCAACCCGGAGTCGGAGGAACGTATCCCGATAAAATAATCGCGCAGATACTCAGGCGCAGCCCCATGAAGTGACTGGTATTATACCAGCAGACAGATTTCAGACTCAATACGAAGAGAAACTGGCAACCAGCGCAGAACATCGCCGAGGAACGACGTGAAATGACCGTACTTCCTTCGGTTACATAGCAGCCTCGCAGCAGCTTTGAGAACAGACTGCAGGCAATCCAATCTTTACGGGTTCTTCTCCAGTTATTCACTTTCATGATATAATTTGGCAGACCAATAACTTTTCTTAGGTCAATGTCATACTATTATCTCGGCTTTGGATATAATACGACAACTCAAGAACTCGAGACGTAGATTGAAATCTTCTGATAAATGTTCAAAGTTCACGCGATTCAGTATTCTTAGAACCGTACGGACAGACGTCGTTAACTCAATTATAGCACATTTTCTTTAGTCACTCAGTAGGTTACAGTAGGCTGTGACTGTCGCCCATAGAAAGCTGGTGATTTGAATTTCCTGTCTGTCTGTCTGTCTGTCTGTCTGTCTGTCTGTCTGTCTGTCTAATCATAGCACTAATTGCTTCGGCAGTAAATTACAGTGCTAAACAATAAACAACGCAGCCTTGCTAATACAAATAATTATTACGATAGTTTGTGACGTCACAGTACTCGACGCTGTTCTTTATAATACGGAGGTCGTCATTGCGTAACGGACTTTACTGCTCTCGAAGTTCGTAGGAAGCGAGGCAACGCCAGAAAATATCATCTCTCGTCGTCACATTCTCATCTTCAGGGAAATGGATTTCGTCGTGATAGGAGGCATTTTCCTGCCATTCTTCTGGCTGTCTTTTGGTAAGATCATTTTGCTGTAAACAAGGCCAAACTAAAGTCTTGTCCTATTATATCAGCATCGTACTGGTTTCGTACACACTCGATTCTGATTTGAGCTACCTAGTAAGCCATAAAATCTGCCTTATTAACCCTCGGGCTACCAAGCTTTTTTGTGACATCGGCTACCAAGGGGGGTGGTTACCACCACCCCTGGATTTCGTGTTTCATTTCACATATCATAACTTGTAATAAAGCAATGGATTCAGCATTCATTTCTGCACAGAATGGTATATTTAGTTGTACATTATGTGAATGCACCTCGAAATTACATCACTTTTAACAACGGAACCCATTAATTAGCGATATTTTATATTATTGCGTACATTTTGTACTTTTTGGATAAACAAATATAAGATTATGTGTGTTTTGAAACTGATCTATGTATAAAAGATACACACAATCATCCGTAAACATGTTTATATAGTATAAATGTACATCCATACATATATATCCATACATATATATCGGTTTACGTTGTAATGCTGTATTCAGCCATTTTCACACAGATTACGCGTATTATTATTATTATTTATTTTGATCACTTCCAGTATTCAAAAGACAGAGATGTAGGTATGCAAATGAAGCCCTACATTCCCTCTAAAGAATGGTATAATTGTTTCTCTTCTAGGAAGAATAGTCAATAAGCTATAGTCGAAAAACTAAGGGGAGTGGTATCCACCCTCTGGTGCCTCAGGTATATCAGGTATAACTTTTGAATGGCGTGGGCTACCACCATGATGTTTACCTCAAAATGTGCGCCAATGAATCTGCTACAGCTACCTGAAATGCAAAAATTATATTCCATATGAGAAAAACAATTATGCATAAAAACGTAGGGGGGTAACCACCCCTTGGTAGCTCGAGGGTTAAATATTGATAACGGCTCCGAATATATTTTATATTTTGAGAGTGTGCTTACCTTGATTTGAGAGTTCTGACCTAGTTTTGAGAGAGTGCTTACCTACATTTGAGGGGTCTTACCTAATTTTGAGAGGTTGTTTACCTGCATTTGAGGGGTCTTACCTAATTTTGAGAGTGTGCACATCTAGTTTAGAGACGGAGAGAGGGCCATGCAATTTTACACAAAGCAACCATCGTCAAATGGCTTGCCAATCATGATAACGGCGTTATGAAAGAAGGTCTCTGATCTGATTAGATTAGATTAGATTAGATTAGATTAGATGGTTCCTGATTAGAATCCTGCGATCCCAGTTAACTCCGCACAGACTCAGAGATGATGGACTCTAGAAGGGTCCTTCGTATGCTTTGGACGCTTGGACGCACCCGGCGATAGCAGCAGGTAGCAAGAGTAGGGCGCTCCGAGACCAGTTGAACGACCACGGCACCACACTTGGACCTGGATGGTGAATGTGGATCTCTTGTCTACCTACTGAACTTCCGGCTACCAAACATACACAGCCTGGAGAAGAGTCCAAGACCCGGATGACTGGCGAAGACTCACGTAAATGGCAACGCTCCTCAAAGAAAAGCACCAATTATTGTGATGATGACGACGACGACGACGACTATTATGATGATGATGATGATGATGATGATGATGATGATGATGATGATGATGATGATGATGATGATGATGATGATGATGATGAGGCTAAGTAGAACGCCCTACACTTGTTGTAAGTAGCCAAGCCAGTGATGGACAAAATACTTTACAAAAGCTTTTTGAAAATACAAAATAAATACTTTTCAAAAGTATTTTGAAAAATACAAAATAAAATGGTATTTTGAAAATACTTATGAAAATAGTTTTCTGAGAAGTCAACATTTTGCTGCCTACTGTTATCGCTACTCGCTACTGTGTACATTTACATTACATTAGTGTACTTGACAGTGATCCATAGTTTCTAATGACTTGAAGCATTGATGAAATTGTAATTGTAATTAGAAACTTCTATTGCGCCGGAGTCTAATGCATAAGGCATCAACCGATGGCACACCAAAAACCAATCCGTAATCAGGACAACATCCAAAAGATAAGTTCGTAAGAGATAGAGAGACAGCCTAAGGTGGATAAGCAATTTGAAAGAGGTAAGATTTCAGCCGAGAACGAAATGACACAATCGACTGAGCACAGCGTACAGACACAGGAAGAGAGTTCCAAAAGTAGGTCCAGATACTGAAAAAGCTGGTTCACCAAAAACAGTTCTAGAATTAGGTATGACCAGACAAAGACAATCAGATGACCCTGTTGAATATAGATAAGTCTGGGGAAAATAAGAACTGATTTAAAATATTGTGAATGAAGAGATCGAACCAGGCAGAAGCTAAGCAGACGCTGGTGGTTCAGAGTAAGATAGGAAGGAAGAGATCGAACAAGGCAGAGGCTAAGTATAGACGCTGTATCAGAGTAAGATAGGAATGAAGAGATCGAGCCAGGCAGAGGCTAAGCAGACGCTGGCTAAGATTAAGATAGGAATGAAGAGATCGAGCCAGGCAGAGGCTAAGCAGACGCTGTATCAGAGTAAGATAGGAATGAAGAGATCGAACCAGGCAGAGGCTAAACAGACGCTGGCTAAGATTAAGATAGGAATGAAGAGATCGAGCCAGGCAGAGGCTAAACAGACGCTGGCTAAGATTAAGATAGGAATGAAGAGATCGAGCCAGGGAGAGGCTAAGTATGGACGCTGTATCAGAGTAAGATAGGAATGAAGAGATCGAGCCAGGGAGAGGCTAAACAGACGCTGGCTAAGATTAAGATAGGAAGGAAGAGATCGAGCCAGGCAGAGGCTAAGCAGACGCTGGCTAAGAGTAAGGTAGGAATGAAGAGATCGAGCCAGGCAGAGGCTAAGCAGACGCTGGCTAAGAGTAACATAGGAATGAAGAGATCGAACCAGGCAGAGGCTAAACAGACGCTGGCTAAGATTAAGATAGGAAGGAAGAGATCGAGCCAGGCAGAGGCTAAGCAGACGCTGGCTAAGAGTAAGGTAGGAAGGAAGAGATCGAGCCAGGCAGAGGCTAAGCAGACGCTGGCTAAGAGTAAGATAGGAATGAAGAGATCGAGCCAGGGAGAGGCTAAACAGACGCTGGCTAAGATTAAGATAGGAATGAAGAGATCGAGCCAGGCAAAGGCTAAGCAGACGCTGGCTAAGATTAAGATAGGAATGAAGAGATCGAGCCAGGGAGAGGCTAAGTATGGACGCTGTATCAGAGTAAGATAGGAATGAAGAGATCGAGCCAGGGAGAGGCTAAACAGACGCTGGCTAAGATTAAGATAGGAATGAAGAGATCGAACCAGGCAGAGGATAAGCAGACGCTGGCTAAGAGTAACATAGGAATGAAGAGATCGAACCAGGCAGAGGCTAAACAGACGCTGACTAAGATTAAGATAGGAATGAAGAGATCGAGCCAGGCAGAGGCTAAGTATGGACGGTGTATCAGAGTAAGATAGGAATGAAGAGATCGAGCCAGGCAGAGGCTAAACAGACGCTGGCTAAGATTAAGATAGGAAGAAAGAGATCGAGCCAGGGAGAGGCTAAGTATGGACGCTGTATCAGAGTAAGATAGGAATGAAGAGATCGAGCCAGGCAGAGGCTAAACAGACGCTGGCTAAGATTAAGATAGGAATGAAGAGATCGAGCCAGGCAGAGGCTAAGCAGACGCCGGCTAAGAGTAACATAGGAATGAAGAGATCGAACCAGGCAGAGGCTAAACAGACGCTGGCTAAGATTAAGATAGGAATGAAGAGATCGAGCCAGGCAGAGGCTAAAGAGACGCTGGCTAAGATTAAGATAGGAATGAAGAGATCGAGCCAGGGAGAGGCTAAGTATGGACGCTGTATCAGAGTAAGATAGGAATGAAGAGATCGAGCCAGGGAGAGGCTAAACAGACGCTGGCTAAGATTAAGATAGGAATGAAGAGATCGAGCCAGGCAGAGGCTAAACAGACGCTGGCTAAGAGTAACATAGGAATGAAGAGATCGAACCAGGCAGAGGCTAAACAGACGCTGGCTAAGATTAAGATAGGAATGAAGAGATCGAGCCAGGCAGAGGCTAAACAGACGCTGGCTAAGATTAAGATAGGAATGAAGAGATCGAGCCAGGGAGAGGCTAAGTATGGACGCTGTATCAGAGTAAGATAGGAATGAAGAGATCGAGCCAGGCAGAGGCTAAACAGACGCTGGCTAAGATTAAGATAGGAATGAAGAGATCGAGCCAGGCAGAGGCTAAACAGACGCTGGCTAAGATTAAGATAGGAATGAAGAGATCGAGCAAGGGAGAGGCTAAGTATGGACGCTGTATCAGAGTAAGATAGGAAGGAAGAGTTCGAGCCAGGCAGAGGCTAAACAGACGCTGGCTAAGATTAAGATAGGAATGAAGAGATCGAGCCAGGGAGAGGCTAAACAGACGCTGGCTAAGATTAAGATAGGAATGAAGAGATCGAGCCAGGCAGAGGCTAAACAGACGCTGGCTAAGATTAAGATAGGAATGAAGAGATCGAACCAGGCAGAGGCTAAACAGACGCTGGCTAAGAGTAAGATAGGAATGAAGAGATCGAGCCAGGCAGAGGCTAAAGAGACGCTGGCTAAGATTAAGATAGGAATGAAGAGATCGAGCCAGGGAGAGGCTAAGTATGGACGCTGTATCAGAGTAAGATAGGAATGAAGGGATCGAGCCAGGCAGAGGCTAAACAGACGCTGGCTAAGATTAAGATAGGAATGAAGAGATCGAGCCAGGCAGAGGCTAAACAGACGCTGGCTAAGATTAAGATAGGAATGAAGAGATCGAGCCATGCAGAGGCTAATCCAGGCAGGCTCATCGGAGGAAGATTGGAGAATACATTTAAGATACAGAATTATTCTGTAAGAGTCAGTCAGTCGGAATCGTATTCTGGAGTAGACGATCGTCGAAGAAAAGCGAAAACGGATTTAGAGTCACGACCATAAGAAGGAACGAAACATTAGACTGACTCACTCACTACGAATCTTAAGTTGAGTAATTTATTATCATTATGTAGCCTTGCTATATTGTTCCCTTTAATCGATAATATTTTTAAAGAATAAATCCTTTTAAACTAATCTTGAACTTATTGATAGAAGTGCATGAAAAGATCCATTGATCATCGTCACTTTGAACTGAAACTTTTGCTCTGCCGAAGAAAACGAACAAAGTCTTCGAGTAGCAGAACTGTTGGCAGCTTTGAAGTTATCTGGACGTAAGCCATTGAGACTTGTTTTAGTTATTTAAGGATTGAAGGGTTGAAGGCAAGGATGGGAGATAATTTCTTCATTATTGTCTTTCAGGAACATTTGGTTCTCTAGCTGGCTCGTGTGTTTTAAAGAACACAGTCGCGACAGTTGGAGATTTAGCAGTACAAATTGCCACCCTTCGCTGTGAAGATTCTCATCCAACAAGCCTGACTTTAATTCCCGTTGGAGAACAGACAGTGATAGTCATTACATCCAGCACCACTAAAGTCGCCAAAGGCTTTGCTCTGAACAAAACAGACCCTGTAACGTGTTACTACGTCAGCATGAAAGCAGATGCATCTACAGCCGGAGTTTACAGTTGCTGGAAAGATCAAGAAGCACCGACATTCGCTCAATTCATAGCCGTTGGTAAGTATGTCTGTAGTAATTGTTGCAAGCGCTGTTTTGTATAAAAATATATATCCGTAATATCTCACGTATTCTCGCCTTTAGATTTCTTAGCACCTCAATCCACATTTGAGAAGGTAAAAAGTATTATTGGTCCTCGAACAATTATCACCATCTGGCGCTGTAGTCACTGGATGACGCCACCTGGTGGTTATAGAGTGAACTACCGGTTGCTTCTCTCTGCGTGGTTTCTCATACAAATTGTTCAGGGACGTACTATGCATCTAAGTGATGGTAGGTCTACAAAGTTATAAGTGATCGAATGAATGGTTGGCTTCTGCCATGCTGCTCCCTGATATTCAGCAAAGTCAAAGGTAAGAAGTGTAGTGTTTGAGCTACTCTGAGTAGATATCTTGAAGGGGCGCTATACAAAGTTTCTTTGATTGATTGATTAATGATTATGGCCATTATATATGATGTACGGAATATAGGGGAAAATGGCTTTCCATTGGCGCATGCGTAAGTAACTAAAACGCTTTGTTAATAAATAACCATCTAGACATTAATATAACGCTCTTCAAGTATATTTGTTCAATTTCATTCGACCTGAGATGTGACGAAGGCGTGTTTGAGTTTCTGAAGGGTCACCGAAGACCTTAGAGAGACGATTGACGCCGGAGATCAATACACTGCTCGGCGGCCTCTTTGATCTCTCGGAAGCGTTCGACACGGTCGACCGTCATGTGCTGGTTGAGCGATTGGAGAGGACCTACACGGACTATGCGTTCAGTGGCACTCGACCGGGGCTCCGTTCTTACCTTAACGGTCGCCGACAGACGGTGCTCTACGATGGGTTTCTATCATCCGTCCGCTCCCTCGTCTGCGATATACCTGAAGGGTGAGATGATGGCCGCCAATCTCATCCCATTTCTACACCTATGACTCGCAGATCTACAAGTCAACTGATGGACAGCCAGCGACGAAGGATGGAGTTGGTCGTTCGAGCGGAGATCGTGGAGTGGATGCGATCTAACAGACTCCGTCTCAACCCCAAGAAGACGGACTTCTTATGGTGTGCGACCAACAGGCCGTGCCCTCATCTCGACACTGAAGAACTGAGTGTCTGTGGGTCTTCGTTCTGACACATGACTGCTGTCCGCTACCTCGGCGTCATTCTGGATTCCGACCTTCCCATGAGGGGTCATGTAGAGAGGACGGTTGGGTGCTGCTTCCGTGAGCTCCGCCTCCTGAGAGGCTGCATCAGGCCTTTGCCTTTCGATGCCGCGAGAGCAGCCACTGTCGCCTTCGTTACCTCTGAGGTCGATCGCTGCAACAGCCTGCTGGTCGGTGCGCTCAGGTGTCTCCTGGATTGCCTGCAGTCTGTTCTCAACGCTGCTGCGAGGCTGCTGTGCAACCGGAGGAAGTACGATCATGTTACGCCACTCCTCCTCCACTCTTCTGCACTGAGTGCGGTTCCTCTTCATGTTGAGTTTAAGATCTGTTTGCTTAAGTCACTTAAGCACGTCGCCGCCGCACCTGAGTATCTGCGCGATTACTTATCTGAACGCATTCCTCTGGGTTGCGACTTCGATCGCTCTGCACTAAACCGATTTAGAACTGGGCAGGGATGCACAATGGGTATAATGGTATATATACAACATGCCCATGTTGTATGCACATGTTCTGCACTGAATAATAATAATTGGTTTATTACGTATCTTAATCAACGCACTCAATCAATGTGTGGTTATTATTCGTCTTGTGTCAATCTGTTGGCATGTGAAGCTCCACATGGATTTTGCTGTTGCTTGGTCAGCTGTTGTTCATGCACCGCTAGAAGCACTTCTCGACAATCAATCACTGCGATATCGTTTCTATGCCGACGATAATCGATTCTACATTTCATTTGACAGTCTGACGTGTGACTCGTCTGTGCAGCTCTTGTCCGCTGCCAATAAACTCCTCCTTTACTGGGCACTTCACAGCAACTTAAAAATTTGATTCGCTTAAATTTTTGAAACTGGATGACTCAATTGTTGAGCTGACAGACGTTGCTCGTAACTTGGCCTTGTTTTCAGTTCTATTTGTCTCTCACTCGCCATGTAAACAGTAAGTGTAAGTCATCATAATATGTTCATTCTTGACATACGCAGAATTAGGCGTTATTTGTCTATCATGTCCTCACGGATATCTCTGGCAAATGCATCGGTTTCAAGTCGTCGCCTGATTACTGTAACTCGATTATTACTGGTATCAATAAATCAAAAATGCTGACGGTGCATAGAGTTCAGAACTCTTTGGTTAGAGCAATAACTAATACGTAAAAATACGAACATTTGATCCCTGTGTTTAAAACATTCTCTTCCTGTTCAGCATAGAATTAGTCTCAAATCGGTGCTCACCGTTTATAAAACTCTGATCATCCACAATGCTTAAAATCAGTCATCATTCCTCAGACTTATCATTATTCAACTCCAGCCACAGTAGTATCATTTTAATCCGCTGGCCTTTGAAACTCTGTTAATAACGCTGGGCTTGCTTTCATCACGGAGCTTGAGTGCTTTCTAATCCATGTATGGGCAGACGCAGTAGAGACAGTCCATCTTTTCCAGCGCCTTTCAGTTGTTTATCAATGATTTAACGCAGTCGTCTTTCGCAACAGTTTCTGTCCGCCAGAGTTTGACGAGATTTACCAAACACAGACTTTAACATTAATTCCGCTGAACTATCTTAAATTCAGAGGAATCCAATGTACCTCAGGAAGAATTGAAAACAGTAACAACAAATAACATTAGGCCTTAACTTATTTAGAACTTAGTCCTTCCCTACGTGCAGTAAGTCTGAACATCGGGCAGCGCATCTCCTCCACCCTTTCTCCCAGCCACCTGCTCCTTTGCCACCTCTCCTCCTCCTCCCTCCTCCTCCTCCTCCTCCTCCTCCTCCTCCTCCTCCTCCTCCTCCGCCACCTCCTCGATGCACGACATCTCCAGATATTTCAAGTCGTCACTGATGGTTTCCGGAAAGTACTTCCGTGGTCTTCCTCTTCCTTATCCCTCCGAAATTCCAGGACAGCACTTGTTTTATCTCTTTATCTCTTACGCCACCCACCCTATCTTCATCCATACGCCACCCACCCATGCCCCCATCCGCTCCCATGCCCCATACGCCACCCACCCATGCCCCATCCGCTTCAATCTCCTCCGCCACCTCCTCCTCCTCCTCCTCCTCCTCTCTTCTATCTTCATCCATACGCCACCCACCCATGCCCCCATCCGCTCCCATGCCCCATACGCCACCCACCCATGCCCCATCCGCTTCAATCTCCTCCGCCACCTCCTCCTCCTCCTCCTCCTCCTCCTCTCTTCTATCTTCATCCATACGCCACCCACCCATGCCCCCATCCGCTCCCATGCCCCATACGCCACCCACCCATGCCCCATCCGCTTCAATCTCCTCCGCCACCTCCTCCTCCTCCTCCTCCTCCTCTCTTCTATCTTCATCCAACCGCCACCCACCCATGCCCCCATCCGCTCCCATGCCCCATACGCCACCCACCCATGCCCCATCCGCTTCAATCTCCTCCTCCGCCTCCTCCTCCTCCTCCTCCTCCTCCTCTCTTCTATCTTCATCCATACGCCACCCACCCATGCCCCCATCCGCTCCCATGCCCCATACGCCACCCACCCATGCCCCATCCGCTTCAATCTCCTCCGCCACCTCCTCCTCCTCCTCCTCCTCCTCCGCCACCTCCTCTCTTCTATCTTCATCCAACCGCCACCCACCCATGCCCCCATCCGCTCCCATGCCCCATACGCCACCCACCCATGCCCCATCCGCTTCAATCTCCTCCGCCACCTCCTCCTCCTCCTCCTCCTCCTCCTCTCTCTTCTATCTTCATCCATACGCCACCCACCCATGCCCCCATCCGCTCCCATGCCCCATACGCCACCCACCCATGCCCCATCCGCTTCAATCTCCTCCGCCACCTCCTCCTCCTCCTCCTCCTCCTCTCTTCTATCTTCATCCAACCGCCACCCACCCATGCCCCCATCCGCTCCCATGCCCCATACGCCACCCACCCATGCCCCATCCGCTTCAATCTCCTCCGCCACCTCCTCCTCCTCCTCCTCCTCCGCCACCTCCTCTCTTCTATCTTCATCCAACCGCCACCCACCCATGCCCCCATCCGCTCCCATGCCCCATACGCCACCCACCCATGCCCCATCCGCTTCAATCTCCTCCGCCACCTCCTCCTCCTCCTCCTCCTCCTCTCTTCTATCTTCATCCAACCGCCACCCACCCATGCCCCCATCCGCTCCCATGCCCCATACGCCACCCACCCATGCCCCATCGCTTCAATCTCCTCCGCCACCTCCTCCTCTCCTCCTCCTCCTCCTCCTCTCTTCTATCTTCATCCAACCGCCACCCACCCATGCCCCCATCCGCTCCCATGCCCCATACGCCACCCACCCATGCCCCATCCGCTTCAATCTCCTCCGCCTCCTCCTCCTCCTCCTCCTCCTCCTCTCTTCTATCTTCATCCAACCGCCACCCACCCATGCCCCCATCCGCTCCCATGCCCCATACGCCACCCACCCATGCCCCATCCGCTTCAATCTCCTCCCTCCTCCCACCTCCTCCTCCTCCTCCTCCTCCAACCGCCACCCACCCATCATTCGCTCCATGCCCCATACGCCACCCACCCATGCCCCCATCCGCTCCCATGCCCCATACGCCACCCACCCATGCCCCATCCGCTCCCATCTCCTCCGCCACCTCCTCCTCCCTTCCTCCTCCTCCTCCTCCTCCTCTCCTCTATCTTCATCTTCATCCAACCGCCACCCACCCATGCCCCCATCCGCTCCCATGCCCCATACGCCACCCACCCATGCCCCATCCGCTTCAATCTCCTCCGCCACCTCCTCCTCCTCCTCCTCCTCTCTTCTATCTTCATCCATACGCCACCCACCCATGCCCCCATCCGCTCCCATGCCCCATACGCCACCCACCCATGCCCCATCCGCTTCAATCTTCCTCCGCCACCTCTCCTCCTCCTCCTCCTCCCTCCTCTCTTCTATCTTCATCCATACGCCACCCACCCATGCCCCCATCCGCTCCCATGCCCCATACGCCACCCACCCATGCCCCATCCGCTTCAATCTCCTCCGCCACCCACCCATGCCCCACCTCCTCCTCCTCCTCCTCCTCCTCCTCCTCTCTTCTATCTTCATCCATACGCCACCCACCCATGCCCCCATCCGCTCCCATGCCCCATACGCCACCCACCCATGCCCCATCCGCTTCAATCTCCTCCGCCACCTCCTCCTCCTCCTCCTCCTCCGCCTCCTCCTCTCTTCTATCTTCATCCAACCGCCACCCACCCATGCCCCCATCCGCTCCCATGCCCCATACGCCACCCACCCATGCCCCATCCGCTTCAATCTCCTCCGCCACCCCTCCCCTCCTCCTCCTCCTCAATCTCCTCCTCCAACCTCCACCCACTCCTCCCTCCTCTATCTTCATCCATACGCCACCCACCCATGCCCCCATCCGCTCCCATGCCCCATACGCCACCCACCCATGCCCCATCCGCTTCAATCTCCTCCGCCACCTCCTCCTCCTCCTCCTCCTCCTCTCTTCTATCTTCATCCAACCGCCACCCACCCATGCCCCCATCCGCTCCCATGCCCCATACGCCACCCACCCATGCCCCATCCGCTTCAATCTCCTCCGCCACCTCCTCCTCCTCCTCCTCCTCCTCCGCCGCCACCTCCTCTCTTCTATCTTCATCCAACCGCCACCCACCCATGCCCCCATCCGCTCCCATGCCCCATACGCCACCCACCCATGCCCCATCCGCTTCAATCTTCTCTTTCTGATTTGATGTTTTCCATATTCTCTTGACCCGTCCTTTCTCTGATGGTTTCATTTGTAATCTTCTCGCGCCATGATGCGTGTAAGATTCTTCTCAGCCACTTATGAGGTGCAGCTTCCAATCTTCTCATGTCTGCCACCGTCATTGGCCATGTTTCAGATCCATACAGATGCGTCCTCAAGACCAATGGCATTGTACAGGCGAATCTTAGTTTTCATACTAAACCCGTTTTTCTTCAGATCTTAGTAAGCATCCCAAATGCAGCATTTCTCTTCCCTGTACGTATCTGTATTTCTCTATCACAGCTGCTATCTGCTGTTATTTAGCTGCCAATGTAGCAGAGGGCATCTACAAATTCCACCTCCCTGTCAACGATCACAATCTTATCATCTTCATTCCATTTACCAACCTTCATGATTTTGTTTCTGGATTGATAGCAAGTCCCACTTTCGCCGCCTCCGCCTGTGTTTTAGATGCTATATCTTTCAAGCCTCTCCAAGTATTGTCTAACAGAGCGATATCATCTGCAAAATCCATGTCCCTCAACCTGTCACCATTCACCCATCTCAGTCCTGTGTCAGCATCCTTTGCCACTGTTATCATCACCCAGTCCACACACAACCAGAACAAAAATCAGTGGTGACAAAAACATCCCTGTCTAACTCCTGTTATAATCCGAAAACCCTCTCCCACCTTATATATATCACAAGCACTGGTTGAATGTGATGGCAAATAACCTCTCACGATTGCAAATATTTCATAGTTAAGGTTATTTGCTTACGCGAATGATTATAAATATGCCGCACTCTGTGTAGCATTACTTAATTTTACGCTTAGAAATAACTGAAGTTGATTGTAAGCTTCGGAAGAGTTTAAGCGTATTTTTATTGCAATATATGAAAGTGAGTAATTGGCGAATTCCATTAGTGAATTTGCGCTTAAATGATTTTCGGTGAGTCATCGAATTGTTGATTTGACTGTGCACGAATTAACTGCACAGGCCGACGGTCGGTTACTGTGTGTGTATAGAGCGCCACACATTACCCATACCAACTCTCACAACTGTTGCTAGGTATAATAGCAGTCAAGCGTAGAAGACGTCGGAGGGGGGAGTTTGTACATCGACTGGAAGAATTTATCAAGTGCATGGCGCAGGCGGTAAAGGAACGACGCTCTTCCTTTGCGATAGGAAACATAGACTGGCGATCATGACCAGTTTGAGGAGCGGTTTGCAGTTACATGTATAGTAGGACCAGTGGCGGCGCCAGACACTTTTTGTAACCAGGGCATAGCCAGGGCAGTCATACAAGTAACCAGGGCAGGGTGATTTATGGCATGCGTGGTAGCGCGAGCTTATATGGTGACCACACCACACACACACACACACACACACACACACACACACACACACACACACACACACACACACACACACACACACACACACACACACACACACACACACACACACACACACACACACACACACACACACACACAAACACACACAGTGGCGCCTAACCCCCACCTGGAATGGGAGAACAACAACCAACCCCCATTCTGGCCGACCTATATATAAGAGACTCAGAAGTCACTCATACATGTAACTGTAAATTAATAACATCAGCATAGTCCCTTACAAAAGTTACTACACACAACAACTAAAATAAGAAGTTATTATACTGTTAAATGTCCATTAATAATGTGTTCTGACCAGGAGCGACTACAGAATAAAACAATAAATATCACAGCTAACAAGGCACCAGTGACCGGTAGAATACCGTAGGGTTCGTCCATTAATTATGTCAACAAAATAGGGGGAGGGGTTTGGAAAAGTTTGACAGTTGTTGACAGGAGGGAGGGGTTCGGTGCAAGTTGACGTCAAAAATTTGTTTCCCTAATGAATCCAAAAAAGGTAGCGAAAGACAAAAAAAGGTAATCGGAGTTCAAATCTCCAAAAAAAGGTCATTGAGAAAAAAAATTTCAGTCTGGCTACGCTGCTGGTAGGGGGGCGGGGGTTCTGG
Organism: Aporrectodea caliginosa; assembly: GCA_020284085.1. Lineage (NCBI taxonomy): Eukaryota > Metazoa > Annelida > Clitellata > Crassiclitellata > Lumbricidae > Aporrectodea > Aporrectodea caliginosa. The sequence goes on from JACEVL010001121.1 coordinate 152,847, forward strand.
GATTGTTGACATAATTTTTGGGGGTCCGTCAATGTTTGACAGTTGTTGAGAAGGGGAGGGGGTCAAAAAAGGCCTAAAATTTGTTGACATAATAAATGGACGACCCCGTAGAATAATAACTTTATTCTACGAGTCTATGCTATATGCTAATGGTACAATACAAGCAAACAATGTAAAGTTTGCAGCTTTATTCAAAATAGTGTGTACACGACTGTGCACCAATTCTATTTGAATTTAATATCAGTTTGGTAAGATGACTGCCAGCTAGCGCACTGCGGTTCGTAAAGCAATACGGTATGAAATTATGATTGTACAATAACGAATCAAAAGCTTTGATTTTTTTATTGTACTACATTAAACAGCAAAGATATTAACATTAGGCTATAAAGTAGTTATGTATTGCTTCTTGCCAGCCAGCCTCAGTAGCCTAATCATGGCAATTGCAGAGCAGATAATGCAAGATACAATATAGAGAAGTAAATCGGCACAGTTTCTCAACAGCCCTAATATCAGCTGTAGGCCTACTAGCTGCAGATTAAGTGCTTTCTCAGCACTGGTTATATACACGTAGCAGCTAAGCTGCTAATAATAGTAGGCATATTATCAGCTAAGTGGCATCTTATATAGGCTAGTAAGGCCAACAGTGAACTTTTTTAATGCAACAGAGCTCTAATGCAGCAATCGCCTACCATTTAAATATGTGATGAACTTCTTAGGCAAATGCTTCAGAAAGGAACAAGACAAAGAATTAAAAAAATTAAGTTAAATCAATACGTGGCGGTTAATTTAGATTTGTAGATAAGTGTATAATTCTATATTATTGTAACTCACCACTAAAAAATTTCCCTTTGCTGGTAGCTGAAATAAAATATTATGCCTAATAGCACGATGCTAATAATCCGAGTTCTCCCCAGGTATTGTCTGTAGACCTATAGACTGCTCTCTAGGTGTCGAGCATTTCTGCTGATGTTGATGCTTAGTGATTACAACTCTCCGCGAAATGACACTGTCTAGTCAATAAACAATAAAATTCCCTATTGAGGGCCTATTTTATGGTATAATAACTTATAACAACCAGTTACGCCCTAACACTATACGATTGCAACTCTAGCATTGAAAGGCAGTTTTACATCATGCTATACATGTAGCTGCTCTTATCCAAGGCAGGTTTCTGCTGGTCGGAAATCTAATACGAAACATCTGTTAATGTTATTGGCTTCATTAGCTTTACAAAGGGACCATTGTTTGAAGATTGAAGTATACGTGCCATAGATCTACATGATTGTACATCACTTGTCGCCTTCATCACAGCTGCCATGGCGAAGGCTTTGGCTTGGCCTCTTCAATAAGCGTGACCTGAAGTGATAAGAGGTGCACATGTGTTCCACCACTGATGTCTCTTTGAGTTGAAGCGAACCTTGGGTGTATAGTCCGAGCTAACATGTATCTTCGATATCATACAATACATGATACATAAATATTTTAATTTTCGTACTGCAGGCCGTTATAATTAACTGAAATCAACAACCCCCAGTTTATGCCCAAACCCCCCACTTCTGACATCTGTGGGAGATCGTTCTCCCAACCCCCAACCCCATTGGTAGACGCCACTGCACACACACACGCACACGCACGCACACACACGCACATACACGCACACACACAAACATATATATATATATATATATATATATATATAGATAGAGAGAGAGAGAGAGAGAGAGAGAGAGAGAGAGAGAGAGAGAGAGAGAGAGAGAGAGAGCGAGAGAGGGGAGGCCATATATTATTGCAAGCATTCCTTAACGCCTGAAAGGAAGAATCAAGTCAACCCTGGCCGTATAATTGGCGTGACTCCGACGACACATGTGAAGGTGACTTAGACAGACACCACACATACATAGGCCTGTAGATCTGCTGAAAATGTTGGCAGGGCAACGACCAGGGCAAAGGCTTTTTTACCAGGGCATTTGCCCTGGCATGCCCTGGTGTAGTGCCGCCACTGAGTAGGACATAATCCGATACACAGGGAGTGGAAAATGCACGATGGAGGGTGGCGTTATCAAAAGGCGAGCTTACAAGGCAGCGTAATATAAGCTTATCATTCACGGCACCATTCGTTTATTGAGTTAATCGAATGGAAATTAAACTATTTTC
>JACEVL010001121.1:160000-166090 GCA_020284085.1 Aporrectodea caliginosa
TCTAAAGCTAAGCACAGGGCACCCACCATCTTATGTATAGACCTCTAAAGCTCAGCACAGAGAACCATCTTATGTATCGACCTCTAAAGCTAAGCACAGGGAACCATCTTATGTATAGACCTCTAAAGCTAAGCACAGGGCACCCACCATCTTATGTATCGACCTCTAAAGCTAAGCACAGAGAACCATCTTATGTATCGACCTCTAAAGCTAAGCACAGAGAACCATCTTATGTATCGACCTCTAAAGCTAAGCACAGGGAACCATCTTATGTATAGACCTCTAAAGCTAAGCACAGGGCACCCACCATCTTATGTATAGACCTCTAAAGCTAAGCACAGGGAACCATCTTATGTATAGACCTCTAAAGCTAAGCACAGGGCACCCACCATCTTATGTATAGACCTCTAAAGCTAAGCACAGGGCACCCACCATCTTATGTATAGACCTCTAAAGCTAAGCACAGGGCACCCACCATCTTATGTATAGACCTCTAAAGCTCAGCACAGAGAACCATCTTATGTATCGACCTCTAAAGCTAAGCACAGGGCACCATCTTATGTATAGACCTCTAAAGCTAAGCACAGGGCACCCACCATCTTATGTATAGACCTCTAAAGCTAAGCACAGGGAACCATCTTATGTATAGACCTCTAAAGCTAAGCACAGGGAACCATCTTATGTATCGACCTCTAAAGCTAAGCACAGGGCACCCACCATCTTATGTATAGACCTCTAAAGCTAAGCACAGGGCACCCACCATCTTATGTATAGACCTCTAAAGCTAAGCACAGGGCACCCACCATCTTATGTATAGACCTCTAAAGCTAAGCACAGGGCACCCACCATCTTATGTATAGACCTCTAAAGCTAAGCACAGGGCACCCACCATCTTATGTATAGACCTCTAAAGCTAAGCACAGGGCACCCACCATCTTATGTATAGACCTCTAAAGCTAAGCACAGGGAACCATCTTATGTATAGACCTCTAAAGCTAAGCACAGGGCACCCACCATCTTATGTATAGACCTCTAAAGCTAAGCACAGGGAACCATCTTATGTATAGACCTCTAAAGCTAAGCACAGGGCACCCACCATCTTATGTATAGACCTCTAAAGCTAAGCACAGGGCACCCACCATCTTATGTATAGACCTCTAAAGCTAAGCACAGGGAACCATCTTATGTATAGACCTCTAAAGCTAAGCACAGGGCACCCACCATCTTATGTATCGACCTCTAAAGCTAAGCACAGGGCACCCACCATCTTATGTATAGACCTCTAAAGCTAAGCACAGGGAACCATCTTATGTATCGACCTCTAAAGCTAAGCACATGGAACCATCTTATGTATAGACCTCTAAAGCTAAGCACAGGGCACCCACCATCTTATGTATAGACCTCTAAAGCTAAGCACAGGGAACCATCTTATGTATCGACCTCTAAAGCTAAGCACATGGAACCATCTTATGTATAGACCTCTAAAGCTAAGCACAGGGCACCCACCATCTTATGTATAGACCTCTAAAGCTAAGCACAGGGAACCATCTTATGTATCGACCTCTAAAGCTAAGCACATGGAACCATCTTATGTATAGACCTCTAAAGCTAAGCACAGGGCACCCACCATCTTATGTATAGACCTCTAAAGCTAAGCACAGGGAACCATCTTATGTATCGACCTCTAAAGCTAAGCACATGGAACCATCTTATGTATAGACCTCTAAAGCTAAGCACAGGGCACCCACCATCTTATGTATAGACCTCTAAAGCTAAGCACAGGGCACCCACCATCTTATGTATAGACCTCTAAAGCTAAGCACAGGGCACCCACCATCTTATGTATAGACCTCTAAAGCTAAGCACAGGGACCCACCATCTTATGTATAGACCTCTAAAGCTCAGCACAGAGAACCATCTTATGTATCGACCTCTAAAGCTAAGCACAGGGAACCATCTTATGTATAGACCTCTAAAGCTAAGCACAGGGCACCCACCATCTTATGTATAGACCTCTAAAGCTAAGCACAGGGCACCCACCATCTTATGTATAGACCTCTAAAGCTAAGCACAGGGCACCCACCATCTTATGTATAGACCTCTAAAGCTCAGCACAGAGAACCATCTTATGTATCGACCTCTAAAGCTAAGCACAGGGCACCCACCATCTTATGTATAGACCTCTAAAGCTAAGCACAGGGAACCATCTTATGTATAGACCTCTAAAGCTAAGCACAGGGCACCCACCATCTTATGTATAGACCTCTAAAGCTAAGCACAGGGAACCATCTTATGTATCGACCTCTAAAGCTAAGCACAGGGAACCATCTTATGTATAGACCTCTAAAGCTAAGCACAGGGCACCCACCATCTTATGTATAGACCTCTAAAGCTAAGCACAGGGAACCATCTTATGTATAGACCTCTAAAGCTAAGCACAGGGCACCCACCATCTTATGTATCGACCTCTAAAGCTAAGCACAGGGAACCATCTTATGTATAGACCTCTAAAGCTAAGCACAGGGCACCCACCATCTTATGTATAGACCTCTAAAGCTAAGCACAGGGAACCATCTTATGTATAGACCTCTAAAGCTAAGCACAGGGCACCCACCATCTTATGTATCGACCTCTAAAGCTAAGCACAGAGAACCATCTTATGTATAGACCTCTAAAGCTAAGCACAGGGAACCATCTTATGTATAGACCTCTAAAGCTAAGCACAGGGCACCCACCATCTTATGTATAGACCTCTAAAGCTAAGCACAGGGCACCCACCATCTTATGTATAGACCTCTAAAGCTAAGCACAGGGAACCATCTTATGTATAGACCTCTAAAGCTAAGCACAGGGCACCCACCATCTTATGTATCGACCTCTAAAGCTAAGCACAGGGAACCATCTTATGTATAGACCTCTAAAGCTAAGCACAGGGAACCATCTTATGTATAGACCTCTAAAGCTAAGCACAGGGCACCCACCATCTTATGTATAGACCTCTAAAGCTAAGCACAGGGCACCCACCATCTTATGTATAGACCTCTAAAGCTCAGCACAGAGAACCATCTTATGTATCGACCTCTAAAGCTAAGCACAGGGCACCCACCATCTTATGTATAGACCTCTAAAGCTAAGCACAGGGAACCATCTTATGTATAGACCTCTAAAGCTAAGCACAGGGCACCCACCATCTTATGTATAGACCTCTAAAGCTAAGCACAGGGCACCCACCATCTTATGTATCGACCTCTAAAGCTCAGCACAGAGAACCATCTTATGTATCGACCTCTAAAGCTAAGCACAGGGCACCCACCATCTTATGTATAGACCTCTAAAGCTAAGCACAGGGAACCATATTATGTATAGACCTCTAAAGCTAAGCACAGGGCACCCACCATCTTATGTATAGACCTCTAAAGCTAAGCACAGGGCACCCACCATCTTATGTATAGACCTCTAAAGCTAAGCACAGGGAACCATCTTATGTATAGACCTCTAAAGCTAAGCACAGGGAACCATCTTATGTATAGACCTCTAAAGCTAAGCACAGGGCACCCACCATCTTATGTATAGACCTCTAAAGCTAAGCACAGGGCACCCACCATCTTATGTATAGACCTCTAAAGCTAAGCACAGGGAACCATATTATGTATAGACCTCTAAAGCTAAGCACAGGGCACCCACCATCTTATGTATAGACCTCTAAAGCTAAGCACAGGGAACCATCTTATGTATCGACCTCTAAAGCTAAGCACAGGGCACCCACCATCTTATGTATAGACCTCTAAAGCTAAGCACAGGGAACCATCTTATGTATCGACCTCTAAAGCTAAGCACAGGGAACCATATTATGTATAGACCTCTAAAGCTAAGCACAGGGCACCCACCATCTTATGTATAGACCTCTAAAGCTAAGCACAGGGCACCCACCATCTTATGTATAGACCTCTAAAGCTAAGCACAGGGAACCATATTATGTATAGACCTCTAAAGCTAAGCACAGGGCACCCACCATCTTATGTATAGACCTCTAAAGCTAAGCACAGGGAACCATCTTATGTATCGACCTCTAAAGCTAAGCACAGGGCACCCACCATCTTATGTATAGACCTCTAAAGCTAAGCACAGGGAACCATCTTATGTATCGACCTCTAAAGCTAAGCACAGGGCACCCACCATCTTATGTATCGACCTCTAAAGCTAAGCACAGGGCACCCACCATCTTATGTGTAGACTGCGTCATATCAGAGGAGTGGTCGATGTCTATATTGGAGGTCCGAGTCCGGTTGCATGCAGAGAGAGATGTTCATGGAGAGAGCTGCAGGCAGAGCAGCTACTATTATAATTGACTAACCACAATGAAATAAAAGAAACAATTACAAGAAAAGATGCAGTCGTTAAGTTTATTAGGTTTCTCATTATTGTCTGGATTGAGCTAATGAACAATGTTACTTTAATTATCAGGCACGTCAGATAAAGATGATAAGTCAGAGACTCATGGAGGTGGATTGCCGGTTGGATCGTTCAAACGAAACGACGTCATGATACGAGTCGTTGGTATCGCAGGCCTATTGCTGATTGGCAAGACAGGAAACAGTGGCCTCTGAAGAAATACACAGGGAAAGCGGTTCTCATCAATTATAACTGCTAAAAGAAAAGCTTTTGTTTTGTTTGACACTATGGACGGTTGAAGAGACTCTATGATCAAAATCCTTTTTTCTATGATATTATTGTTTACGTGTTTTTTTGCCTACACAGATGCAGTCTTAATCTTTAGCTTAATCTGATGACTTATAGCACAGTAATCATAATGATTTCGTTTTGTTATGTGAAGACGTTGAATAGTTGTGACCTCTATTTTGTGAAGAGCCTCTATATATTTTTCAAATTAAAATTGTTACATTGTTAAATATGCACAATGCACGCAGTCTTAATTCTATATGTAGGCCTATACAACTTTCACGACCATTGATTTGGTTCCCCATTCAATAAATGCTGCGCTGACTTTAGGATGCAGCATTCGATACGATATGGCCTCAGAAAGATTATTCGACTCTTAATAACGATGATGACTTTTGTTTCTAAATATCCATCGAAAAGTACATAAAATAACTGTCTTCCAATAGAACATTAAGTTTTTACACTGTTTTTCTCTCACACTAGATTTCATATAGTTTAGCCCCAGAAATATGATTTCAAAATTCCCTGAGTTTTCCAGGTTTTCCAGAGTCATTTTTTGAATTTTCCAGAGTACATTTTAATCGCTTTCCTATTATATTGGCCTAAAGATTAAAAGTTAACAAATTTTTAGCGGGCTCCTCCCCCTATAGTCGCACCTTTCCTTGCCATTTTTTTTATATTGTTTTCCTCATAATAGTTCAGATCATTATTAGTTAAAAACAAAAATATCGAAACATTACTATGTTCACGCACCTTTACCGATGCAAATGCAATCACTAGAGTGCAAGTCAGAAACTTAATACCAATTGCTGGAGTTGGGGAGCACCTCTGAATAGACCCCTTGAAGAGGCGCTATATAAACCCCCGAATGAATAATACATACTGTGAATGGACCTAATTGAAACTACTTTGCCCCAACGTAGACTAGTTCAGTTTCATTAGCTCCTTCATCTCATGCTCAAGGCTTAACACAGCACTGCCTGCATCTCCAGTCAGCTTGGCTTTCTTTGCTTTGAGATCTTTGATTTTAGCAGCTACCTTCGTCTTCGAAGCAGATTTTGCATCATCTCTCGCCTTTTGCAGCTTTACAGGTGTTACTTCTTCATATCGAGGTCTAGTACCCTGTACATATTGTAGTTTGTACCATTAGTTTGTCAATAGCTATTTCCGTGACACCACCAGCACTGTTGATGGAATCAAAACTATTCGCTAAGCAACTAGAGATGTTTCGTGAAGATTTTCTACCAGCATGTCACCATTCACACTGAAGCCATTCTCTACTGCCAAATTGCCATGTGACAACACTTAAATCAATTTGATGACCCACCATATGTCTGCATATTCAGGTCAATTGTCTAGATACTTGAAGTAGAATTCAAGTCTGGTGGTGGGTGTGCTGAAATTCCCAAA